>JAWZYT010000488.1:107500-257500 GCA_034508575.1 Petrolisthes manimaculis | reverse complement strand
CAGACCAAGGAATTATACAAAGTGAGGATTTTATCTTTAGATTTATACTCGAAAGCTCTGCCAATAAAGCCGATAGTTTTATTTGCTTTCTTAATTATTTCGTACACTGCTGACTGGGTTTTAGGTTGCTTGATATTGTTACCCCTAAGTCTGTCTCTTGGTCCACGCTTTTAAGTTGATTACCATTTAATTAACGAGTAGTTTGCTGTTACGTTACGATGTCCGATGTGGAGCACTTTACATTTATCTACATTAAAGGACATTTGCCAAGTATTTGCCCAATTCGACAAATTATCGAGATTATCTTGCATTTCTTTAGTTTGTGCATTAGTGAGTACTGTATTTGCAATTTTAGTATCATCGGCAAACTTCGATATTATGCATGAGAGACCTTCATCTATATCGTTTATGTAAACTGAGAATAGGATTGGCCCTAAAACTGACCCTTGCGGCACCCCGCTCATAACGCCAGTCCAATTAGATGATTTTCCATTTATTACCACGCGTTGTTTACGGTTTCTTAGCCAGTTCTCTATCCATCTTACGGTGTCGCTTTGGATTCTGTGAGATTTTAATTTAGTTATTAAACGTTTATGTGGAATTGGGCTCTCATTCTCTCTCTCTCTCGTACTGTACATAATTTCTGACCAGAGTGTGAGGAGCAGAAATCTTCGAATCGCCTGGTATTGTTCATTTCCCCATCCAGTACACCTATAGAGGCTGAGTTCGAGTGCAGGGCATGGTTGTGTGTATGTGTGTGTGTGGTGCCTGTCGTCCATCACTGGTCAGTGATTATGTATCACGAGTGTACCATTGCTCTAAAACGTATCTGAAAAATGTAATAGGGTGCGATGGTTCTCACAGTAAACAAGACTTCACGCCTTGTTCTCTACCATTTACTGGAAACTTTCTTCCGAGTTTTCTTTTTGCTGCTGTCGATTTCTTTCTTATATATATATATATATATATATATATATATATATATATATATATATATATATATATATATATATATATATATATATATATATCAGAAATCCGTGCCATTCAGCTGGAGTCAGAGAAGCCTGGTAATCTGCTAACAACACACTATGAGAGTGACAAATATGGATTAAATGCATAATACTGAAGATCATTAACCATTTATTATTATTATAATTTTCAACTTTCATACAGTGTTACCAGACAGATCTCCAGACTCCTCTTTCTCACTCCGAGCCGACCGCGACGAACATCTGCTGCCGACTGTACTATCGCTCAAAAAATATATATAAATATCTGAAAGAAATTGTCAATAGCAAAAAGAGAAATCGGACGAAAACTTCCAGCAAATGGTAGAGAACAAGGCGTAAAGTCTTGTTTATTGTAAGAACCATCGCACCCTATTACATTCTTCAGATACGTTTTTGAGCAATGGTTGGACACATGAATGGGTGGTACAGCCCAGGTGAAAGATATTTGTCCCATTTGAGTAACCAGTGTCTCTTATCAGGTACTTGCTTTTTTTTTACCATCCTCAATACTGACTTCTGCCCCTGATGTCTCCTATTTGGCACTAACACCCGTAGTTTTAAAACATTTGAGGGCCCTTACTGGAGCTCTATGAACCCTCCAAACTACTCCAGGCAACAGATTCCCTATTCGAAACACTGAAGCGTTTTGTGGCCTGGATTATTTGGAGGGTTCATAGGGCCCTCAAATGTTTTAAAACTACGGGTGTAAGGAACTTGATATTGGCAGAAATGGACCATCTTTCTCGATTTTGAGCAATGGTACAAGAACATGCACCACTAACCCTCCTTTCTCTGAAACAAGTTTACAAGAACATCCACTAACCTTCCTTTCTCTACTACATACAGGTGTTTGAGGCTTGCCTTGGTACAGACTCCAGTGCAGCACGTGATGGCTGGAGACAAGCCTGGGCCGTGACCACCTGTAGACAACACCTGGCCAAGGCACACGTACTGGCTGGCAGGCCCCACACGGCACTTCACGAACTACACCATGCCCTGTTGATGGCTCCTGAAGGGTACGGTGTCCACGCCCTTCACACCCTGGCGGCGGAGGCACACTTAGATGCAGGGGAGCATGGTGAGGCCCAGGCAGCCCTTACTCGTGCCCTCGCTGTTCATCCTCATCATGCACCAGCACACATCACCTTCTCCAGGATGTTGCAGGCTAATGTAGGTGTATTGGTATTATTAATACTCTCTCTTTCTGTGTGTGTGTGTGTGTGTGTGTGTGTATATGTGTGTGTGTGTGTGTGTGTGTGTGTGTGTGTGTGTGTCCACTCAACATTCATATCTCTGTGTTTGTTTAATTCACGTAAATTCTCTCTTTCAAAGGAATAATGCATTATCATTATTATTATTATTATTATTGTTAATAGTAGTAGTAGTATTATCATTATTATTAGTATTATTACAATTATTAATATTACTATCATCATCATTATCATCAATATCATTATTAATATTAATATTAATATTTATAAGTATTAATATTTTAACATATAATATATTGACCCCCCTCCCCCCCCCCCAGGGCAGTAGGGTGGAGGAGGTGGAGCAGTGGTTGAGACAAGCTGTGGCACTGGCACCCAATGACCCTCATGTACACAAACACCTCGGTATGTACTGTCTGTGTGTATGTGTGTGTGTGTTGCTATCATGATTGTGTGTGTGTGTGTATGTTGTGTTGCTGACCGTGTGTGTGTGTGTTGCTATCATGATTGTGTGTGTGTGTGTGTGTGTGTTGTGTTGCTGACCGTGTGTGTGTGTGTGTTGCTATCATGATTGTGTGTGTGTGTGTGTGTATGTCCTATCCCCTTAACTGAGTGTGTGTGTGTGTGTGTTGTGTTATTTATATTATTTGCAAAACAGATTTATCATTACACTCTGCCAGGGTTAACTTTTTATTTTACTGGGGTGACCAAAACCTTATACAAGGATTTAGAGAAAGTATTATCAACCTTCTTATTTACTCACAACAAAATGCATCATCTCCTTTCTTACCCTTATGAATCGATTTTATTATACGTTAAAAAAAACTCTCCCCGTGAATCGATTTTCTTTTTTATGTATGCACAAATAGTGTGTAAATCTATCTATTGACCTCTTCTCCCCACGTCAGTAAATTTTAATTGGTGCAAAACCATGAACTGATTTTCATTTTGTGTATGCAAATATTGTGTGTAAGTCTATTGATCTCTTCTGCAAAGGTCAATACTTTTATCCCCTTGAATCGATTTTCTTTTCATATATGCAACAATTGTGTGTAAATTTGTTAAACTCTCCTCTATCTATCTATAGCTCTGATGCCTCGTTCCCTCCGGGAACTCCCCCGAAGGGGGTGGCTATGGCAGAAAAGTTTCCAGTTTTCCCTGTTCAATCACTCCCTCCTTACTTGGTCAACCCCACCCCTCCCACTCATGTTTCTCTCCTATACATACTCTTCCACTCTGTTCTGCCATCTAACTGGTGGTCTGCCTCTCACATCACGTCCCACAACTTCACTTCCATACACATTCTTTACAAACTCCTCACCTTTCATTCTCTCTACATGTCCAAACCACCTCAAAGTATTACGTTTCACTCTCTCAACCACTCCACACTAACTACTAATTGCCTTCTCACTCATACCACATCTCTTATTAAACACACTTTCATTACTTTCTCCATCCCACCTTGTAAGTCCACATGCACCTCTCAGATAACTCATTGCCACAGCACCTATTCTTGACTGATGAGCCCTACTCCATGTCTATGTCTCCGACGCATACGTCAGTGTTGGCAGGATTATACTATTTCGTAGTCCCCTTTCACTTCCATACTCACACTTCTACCCTTCATTATCCTCCCCAGTGACCCTATGACATGTCTACCCTTCACTGCTCTCTCCCTAATTTCTCCTTCCATACTTCCATGTTTACACATAACTGTCCCCAGGTACTTAAACTCCTTCACTTCCTCCATCCTCTCACCCCTCAGAGTTATCTCACACTTCGTTCCAGTTAGAACTTCTACTCTGTAAGGTGTAGCAAAGTCAATCACTTCCGTTTCTGCTCTTTCAAATACCATCACTTTACTTTTTCCCACATTCACCTTCAGTTTCCTTCGTTTACATACAGACTGAAATTCATCCACCACTCTCTGTAACTCCCTTTCACTCTCAGCCATCAGCACAACAAACTTGCTGCCAAGGACAAATTTACTTCATTCAGCCTCAACTTCACCCCCAGACCATTCACTTTGGCTCTCATCTCTCTCATACAACCATCCATATATATATTGAACAACCATGGTGACATAACACATCCCTGTCTCAGCCCTACACTAATATTAAAACTCTCACTCAGATCACCCTCTACCTGCACACATGTTTTTGCATCTGCATAAAAAGCCTCAATGCCTTCCAGCAAAGATCCCCCAACACCATATATTCTCAACACCTCTGACATACCTCTCCTATCAACCCTATCGTATGCCTTCTCCAAGTCCATGAAGGCAGCATACAACTTCTTACCCTTCCCTATATATTTCTCCACTCTCCTCCTCTTTTTTATGTATGCCTAAATCTGTAAATCTGTTGACCTCTTCTCCCCAGGTTATTAATCGAATTTCTTTTTTTGTATGTAAGCAAAATTGGTGTGTAAATTTGTTGACCTCTCCTCCCCAAGTAAACGTAAGTCTAATGACCTCTCCTCTCCTCCCCAGGTCAACTGTTACTGGAGCAGGACCGTATAGAGGAGGCTGTTGGTGTATGGCTGAGGGCTGCTCTGTTGGGGGCATCTGACCACACCACGGCCTTCAACGCAGCCACGGCACTCAGGCTGGCTGGCAGGACACACCACGCTGAGGCCTTCTACCGGAAAGCTGTACATCTACAACCTAATGTGAGTCAATGGGAAATGTGTAAGTAAGTATGTGGGGAAAAGATGAAGGAAAGTGTATATATGTACAGAGGAATATCTAAATGGGAAGTTTGTAAGTATGTGAGAAAAATAACTGAGGGAAATTGCATAATACACTCGTGATACATAATCCCTGATCAGAGACGAATGGCAGGCACCACACTACACACACACACACACACACACCCTGCATTCGAACTCAGCCTCTATTGGTGTGTACTGGGTGGGGAAATGAACAATACCAGGCGATTCGAAGCTTTCTGCTCATCACACTCTGGTCAGAAATGATGTATCACGAGTGTACACTAAAGGAATAAGTAAGCTGGATATGTAAGTGAATAGTCGTGGTGAAACTGCAAGTGTCAGTCTCAGGAAGTGTGTGTTTTCAGTGAGTCACGAGATTAGCAGTCAAATCAGCAAAGCCCAGAGCCTAGCAGGTAAAAAGGATTGTTGTGTACAGTTGAGCAAGTAGAAAGTGCAAGAAAAATATGCGTATATGTTATACAGTATATGGTCATATCATTCAGTTCTTTGTTGCAAACCCTGGTATTTTTATAAGTGAATCAGTAAGACTCTCTCTCTCTCTCTCTCTAGTATGATTTCAGTAAGCACGAAAGAAATAGAAGGAAAGGAGGGAAAAGCACAAAATAAATAGAAGTAATGGAGGGACAGCTGAAGAAATGAAAGATCAAGGAAAAAATAAAAATGGGAATAGAAAGCCAACAGCCAGTCCTAGTAGGCTTTTTAAATTCGATAATACATATATATTTTTTCTCAGGACGTGGCCAGTCAGCGCAACCTCGGGGCCATCCTCCACGTCAATGGCAAGTTACAGGAAGCCAAGAAACACTACGATTTGGCACTGACACTGGCACCCGGAGACCCACAAACCACCACCAACCTACAGAGGCTCTCAGCACTTATCAATAAAGAATGATTTGGAGAGTGAAGAAGAATGAAGAAGAATATTTTTAAGAAGAATGTCGTATATACTGTATATGTATTATTAAAAGGAGAGTCTCTGGTTGTTGAATTTGAGGGATAAGGAGAACGTTGTATAAACTGGTATATTATTAATTAAAAGGAAACTCTACGGTTGTTGAATTGGAGGGTTAAAGAGAATGTCGTATACAGGTACAATTGCCGGCACTTATAACTGGTACAGTCTTCGTTGTCATACCTCTTCTCCTGTACCAATTATATGTGCTGGCAATTGTATATATCAGCAAAGGGAGATTCTCTTGTTGGTGAATTAGAGAGTGAAAGAGAATGTCATAATATTGTTGGAGAATTCGAGGGTTACTGATTCCCTCAATCTATGCCAGGAAAGAGACTACACCCGATGTTACTATAATAGGGATACTGTCTGTTCTGTGGCTTCGTTGAGAGCAATCAGTATCTCTCCAAATTTACCGTCAAAATGTGTTTATATTCCCGTAAAAAAGTGTCAAAATACAGTATACTACATCTGTGAGGAGTGTATGTATGTATGTATATGTGTGTATGTACGTATTTATATCCTATAGGGAACACATAAGACGTGTTGCAATGGTATTAGTAAGGATGGATTTGAGAATAAAAGATGATATATCTCACTAGGCGTGAAAAAACTTTGTAGTATGAAGACAGAAAAGGGTGATGAAGAGATGGGACAGAAAGCAAGAACGAAGACAGAAAAAGGTGATGGGGAAATGGGACAGACAGCAAGCAAAAAGACAGAAAAGGGTGATGGGGAGATGGGACAGACAGCAAGAATGAAGACAGAAAAGGGTGATAGAGAAATGGGACAGACAGCAAGCAAAAATACATAAAAGGGTGATAGAGAGATGGGACACACAGCAAGAATGAAAGAGAGAAAATTAAGGAAGGGAAAGATGGGACAGACAGCAAGCACGAAGACAGAAAAGGGTGACGGAGAGATCGGACAGACAGCAACAAGCACGAAGGACAGGAGAGAGAGTTGAAGAATATTATTGAAGGAGAGTTGCCTAAAAAAAATAAGAAGAGTACCAATACTCCTTAATCATTTAGTGTTTGTAAACTCCTCATTACTATCAAGTGCTATTAAGTGTTAGTCAGATTAAAATAAAAGGTAATAATTGTGATATTGGTGCTTTATTAATTATCAAGTACAAAATGTTATCATGGAGAAGGAGTGTACAGTCTCCTCCACTCTCGCTTTCACCAGTTCAGCGTTGCCAACGTATACACCCGGCATCGTGTGAGCTACCAGTTCCGACTCTCACATCCGAAACACCTACCATCAACCCTTACTCAAACCTGCAGGTGTTTCGGATGTGAGAGTCGGAACTGGTAGCTCACACGATGCCAGGTGTATACGATGGCAACGCTGAACTGGTGAAAGCGGGAGTGGAGGAGACTGTACACTTAGTATACAATGGAGTGCCTGCCTGTATTCCTCAAAATAAAATGGTAGCCTGATTCATGGAAAATTTTGAAGGAATCAGTTGCTCCAGATGTACAGTCGCGGTCAATAATAATCTCCACATATGGGTATCTCAAACAATTAACTGTCTAATATTTTCACGTTCATAATTTATTTATGATGTTATTGTTTTAAGTAGTGTGTAGCTGCTTGTATTGAATTAAAAGATGGTAGTTAACCTATTTATTGGAAAGTTTATCAGCTAAGGAACAGGGTGAAGCGGTCAAACTCTTACGTGAGTTACCCCTATATTGATGATTATATTTGACCGCGACTGTACCAACATTGTACTTTTCCCTTAATTAGCTATTCCAACTGTATCACAAATGGAATCTCATAGAGGAGGAAATAATAATAATAAAAATATGTGAGTAGATAGGCTGACCGAGACATATAACATGGATTCATAACCTTCACAGGACATCCACTTAGAAACAAATATAAACAATATGTATTGGTTAAGGTGATAGTGTTAGTGGTAAATCTGGGGCAGCTATGATTCCTTCCAACAATTCCAGGCAAAAAAAAAAAAAAAAAGAAAAATAGACAAAGTTTGCAAGCTGCAGAGAGAAATTATGAATATATGAATAAACATTGGTTGGTATTCTAACAACAAGGATAGTTGAGTTACTATTGAGGTGAACAGACTCGATTATACACGGTAACAATTTTATTGGTAAGTATACTGGTGTGTAGTAACAAGCACCTTGTAACTGCAGGATCCTGCCTGCCGTGGTCGTGTGGTTTGAGAGTGGTAGCTGCTGCAGGAGGTACACTCGTGATACGTAATATCTGACCAGAGACGAACGGCAGGCACCACACACACCCTTCATTCAAACTCAGCCTCTATAGGTGTAATGGGTGGGAAAATGAACATTACCAGTCGATTCGAAGCTTTCTGCTTCTCACACTCTGGTCAGAAATTATGTATCACGAGTATAGTGTACGTAGAGAGCTTGGTGTAGTCAGGCAGACGGCTGGAGTGACGGCAGGTAAGGTGGTAATGCTAGGTGCAAAGCGGCAGACAGAGTGAACAAGCCTCCTTTAACCCAGCAGGGTCGGCTATGCTCACCGCAGCAGGTAGACAGGTAGACAGAAGATGCTTAAAGTAAACAGGTGAGACAGAAGATGCGTAAGGTAAACGGGTGAGACAGAAGATGCGTAAAGTAAACAGGTGAAGTGGAAGTGAATCAGGCAATCCAAATATATGGCAATTTTCCATTTTTCTCAAGTTCAATGGTAAAATTAATGGATGGGGCTAAGTTGTTAAGCAATGGCAGAAAGTTATCCAGAATTTCCTTACATGACCAGAGGCAAAGTACAGTTGGACACAGGAATTCGAGGTATAGCCCAAGTGAAAGATGGTCAATTTCTCCCAATATCAAGTTCCTTAGTGCCAAATAGGAGACACCAGGGGCAGAAGTCAGTATTGAGGATGGTAATAAAAAGCAACTACCTGATAATAGACACTAGTTACTCAAATGGGACAAGTATATTTCACCTGGGCTGTAGCACAATTCCTGTGTCCAACTGTACATCACCTATGTACAGTACGTATGACCATCAGTTGTAACAAATTTAATACTGTAGGCCTGTAATGATGACTAAATGTACAGGTGGTCACACATGAAGCTGGTTTGGCTCGTTATTTGTGAGGTGCTTGGCTACAAAAGAAAGGAAAGTGACAAAAGATGTAGTTTGTTGACAGTCAGACAGTAAAATATTATTATATATATCTAAATATTTATTGTTTATCCCATGAAATAAATGAGTTTAATATTAATTAATTATTCCATGAAATAAATGGATTTAATATTAATTATATCCCATGAAATAAATGGGTTTGATATAGATTATATCCCATGAAATAAATGGGTGTAATATTAATTAATTATTCCATGAAATAAATGGTTTAAACCTGTCATTCACCATATCTAGAGAAAATTCCCCATACTTGGCATCACTTATAGAGAGAGAGAATGTTGGCTCAAAATTAACCTTTGAATGGCAGTCCATAAACAGGGGTTGCTGAGTTGACCTCCCCCTCCCCCCTACCCCCCATCCACCTACCAATACCCCCTCTCCCCCCCACCTTTAAAATGGTTCACCAAGTTGATTCATTCATTCAAAGTTAGTTCATTCGAAGCTGTGGTGTTGGTTGTGGTAATACTGGACCAATTTGATTCCTCCAAACTATTCCATACAACAGCATTGATACCATTATATTTATTAATAATTAATTCTCTTTCCTGACATACTTTGGAGGAATCAAGATATTATAAAGGAACACAGATTTCCATAGAGTAATAATTGTGGAGCAAACTGATTCCTCCAAAGTGTATTATTCCTGCATTAAGTTGTGTTGCCTGAGATACCTTGGAGGACTCAAGGTGCTCCAATGTACCAATTAGTCACGGTGGGAAATTATAAATAGAAAATATCAGCTAATTTCATTAATTAATTGCATAATTAAGGAAACTATTATATCCCAATGTAGGGAAAATTACGGATAATTTAATGATATAATAATTAATTCAAAATTATTAATAATAAATGAATTATGCACCCAAACGTGAACTATATTCTCTACCAAATCATGACGTCATTATACGATAATCAATGGGGAGGTAGGGGAGTGCGGCGGGGGTATGGTGTTAGGGGGGGGTAGAGGCATGGGTGTGAGGGAGAGGGTATGGTGTTAGGGGGGAGGGGCTAGGGGGGAGGGCAAGTCAACTCAGTAACCACCTTTATGGACTGCCATTCAAAGATAAATTTTGAGCCACAAATCTCTCTCTCTCTCACCCCAGTCTCTCATTTACACACACAGTCTCTCTTTCTCTCTCTCTCACACACACATTTATCTCTCACACACACACAGTTTCTCTTTCACACACACACACACATTCTCTCTCTCTCTCTCTCTCACTTTCTAACACACCCACACCCACAGGTCAAATGGGTGGGGTTGCCAGAAGGAGGGACAAATTTTATCCGTTTTCCTCTACGATACACCGTTTTTGAGTTATGGCTGCTTTTTTGGAAAAAATTCAAATTAATTTTTGACCCTGAAGATGTATATGGATTTGGATGAAATTTGGAATGGAAGTAAAATTGGTAAATTGGGCCAGACGGATTTTTTTACTTTGTCTCTATGACCCTCTGTTCAAAAGTTATGGACATTGTGTGTGTGTGTGTGTGTGTGTGTGTGTGTGTGTGTGTGTGAGAGAGAGAGAGAGAGAGAGAGAGAGAGAGAGAGAGAAAGGGAAAATGTGTGTGTGTGTGTGTTAGAAAGAAAGAGAGAGAGAGAGGGAGAATGTGTGTGTGTGTGTGTGTGTGTGTGTGTGTGTGTGAGAGAGAGAGAGAGAGAGAGAGAGAGAGAGAGAGAGAGAGAGAGAGAGAATGTGTGTGTGTGTGTGTGTTAAAAAGAGAGAGAGAGAGAGGGAGAATGTGTGTGTGTGTGTGTGTGTGTGTGTGTGTGTGTGTGTGTGTGTGTGTGTGAGAGAGAGAGAGAGAGAGAGAGAGAGAGAGAGAGAGAGAGAGAGAGAGAGAGAGAATGTGTGAGTGTGTGTGTGTGTGTTAGAAAGTGAGAGAGAGAGAGAGAGAGAGAGAGAGAGAGAGAGAGAGAGAGAGAGAGAATGTGTGTGTGTGTGTGCGTGGAATAACATCATGAAATTTGTTCCATGTGTGTGTGTGTGTGTGTGAATGTTAGAAAGAGAGAGAGAGAGAGAGAGAGAGAGAGAGAGAGAGAGAGAGAGAGAGAGAGAGAGTGTGTGTGTGTGTGTGTAATAACATCGTGTAATTTCCGTAGACTTAATTCATCTTTATCACGGTTCAAGTTCCATCCAGAAATGTGGGTTTTTGGAATAGGTCAAAAATATTGCCTAATCGCACATTTGACCTATGGGTGAACAAGAATAGGTCATATGGGTGAAGTTGCCAGAAGGGGGGACAAATTTTATCCGTTTTCCTCTACGATGCACCGTTTTTGAGTTATGGCTGCTTTTTTGGAAAAAGATTGAACCCTTTTTTGACCCTGAAGATGTAAATAGATTTGGATGAAATTTGGAATGGAAGTAAAGTTGGTAAATTGGGCCAGACGAATTTTTTAATTTGTCTCTATGAGCCTCTCTTCAAAAGTTATGTACATTTTAGTTTCTCAAAAAATTTGGACCCCAGAATTCTCTCTCTCTCTCTCTCTCTCTCTCTCTCTCTCTCTCTCTCTCTCTCTCTCTCTCTCTCTCATACACACATATAAAGCCTCTCTCACACATGTACACACATTAATCTCTCTCACACACACATTCTCTCTTTCACACACTCACTGTCTCTCTCTGACACACACATTATTCTCTCTGACACACACACAGTCTCTCTCTTATACACACACACAGTCTCTCTCTCTCTCTCTCTCTCTCTCTCTCTCTCTCTCTCTCTTTCACACACATATTAATCTCTCTCTGACACACAGTCTCTCACACACATATACACACAAAGTCTCTCTTTCACACACATACACACAGTCTGTCTTTCATACACAGTCTATCTCTCTCTCTTAAACAGTCTCTATCACACACACATTAATCTCTCATACACACATTTATCTGTAACACACACATAGTCTCTTTCTCACACACATTAATCTCTCTCTGATACACACACAGTCTCTCTCTCAAACACATACACACACACACACAGTCTCTCTTTCACACACATACATTAATCTCTCTCTCTGACACATACACAGTCTCTCTTTCACTCTCTCTCTCTCTCTCTCTCTCTCTCTCTCTCTCTCTCACACACACACACACACAATAATATAATATCATCAACAATTTTATGTTAACCATGCATCCTTACATAAATAGTATTATAAAACTATTTTGAGGTTATTTTAATACCTTTGTGTGTGTGTGTGTGTGTGTGTGTGTGTGTGTGTGTGTGTGTGAGAGAGAGAGAGAGAGAGAGAGAGAGAGAGAGAGAGAGAGAGAGAGAGAGAGAGTGAGAGTGAGAGAATGTGTGTTAGTGTGTGTATGTGTGTTTGTGTGTGTGTGTGTGAGTGAGTCTTTGATATTAGATATTACTCATGTTTAAACATTAATATTAATCCCCCCTCCCTCCCCCTTCTCTCCCTCTCTCTTTCTCCCCCTGTACCGTCTCACTTCTTCACCACTAAGAATCTTCGAGCCTATGATTCAGAAAGTCAGGGATGCAAACGTTAGACACCTGGAGTTTGTAGTGCTGACTGTAACAGCCACAAGTGTGGCCGACTGTACATACACAATTACTATTCTGTTGGAATACAAGGTAAATTACAGGACACTGTGCATGTACAGTTGGACACATGAATGGGTGCTACAGCCCAAGTGAAAGTGGGTCAATTTCTCCCAATATCAAGTTCCTTAGTGCCAAATTGGAGACACCAGGGGCAGAAGTCAGTATTGAAGATGCTAATAAAAAGCAACTACCTGATAATAGACACTGGTTACTCAAATGGGACAAGTATATTTCACCTGGGCTGTAGCACAATTCCTGTGTCCAACTGTACGTATCCTTGACCGTTGCCACCATCATGTAGCCATTGGGGCCCAAATCTCTGCTACTTGGCTCTGTGGAAATGCCAACCGGACTCTCAATTATATTTCATTGTGGCTATCTTTACCAGCCAACTGAACAGACTTTCACCATCTGTTTGTAGACCTTCCTCAATCAACTTACTTACTTATACCGTTGATCTGAAGTGCCCTTATTAGTATTACTGGGGAATATAGTTATTTATTACTCAAGGTTTAGAGTAAACTCATGGACTTGTCTCTATTTACTGATGTAGCTTATATATCAGGTACAGGTTACAGGGTACACTTTACTGGACAACTCGTGTCTCTAAGCTTATGTATAGGAAAGGTATCTTCTCTGCTTAGGGCAGGACTCCCATCCTTCCTAGCATTCTAGCCCATGTCCGGGCTGCATATTGCCCAACTGTACTCCATCCCGCACCAATGGTGAAAACGGCTGGTCCAGACGATTTGAAGGGGTAACTTGTTTAAACATCGCAACTCGCTTACACACTGCTCCATATGGTAGATGCCAAATTGAATAGGCCACGAAATCCGTCCTCAAACATTGCTACCAATGGCAAATCACATGGAAATGGCCATTGAAATATTGTATCTACTTGTAATAAGTGCAATCTTAATAAATGTGTGTTTTTCCTTTTAAGAAACCCTTTACTAATTCCCAAACTATCTAATGTGCGTGGCCATAAAAATATTGTACTTACCTATAATTAGTGCATGCATGCATCATGAGTAATGAATATGTGTTTTTTTAAGAAGCTATATGAGAGAGGGATTCACCCCATTCTTGGGAGAATTAAAACATGCACGCTACAAAGCTTCAGGTCTGTTTCTTAAGGACTTATAAAGGATTGTCTAGTTCCTCACCTTGCATCATGACCCCCTCCAACCTTCCATTTCAATTTTCACCCTTTTTCCCAATAATATTCGCCAAAGTCAAAATATCAATACCATTGTTGCTTTGTGTGGTTGTATATAAATCGTACTCAAAAGTACTGTGAATGTACAGTACACATGGCGTTCAAGTATAAACAGGCCTACAAGTACTATAAGTATCTTTCAAACTCTTAGTACATGGAATTGTGTATGTGCGTACGAGTGTAAGAGTACATATACAGTTTCCAAAAACTATCGGCATATTTTAGGAGATGTTGCACCATTGTGATTATTTACCTCTAAAAAAAACTACATGTTTGAGATGGAGTACCAGTGGCGATTGAAATGGACTATATTGCTTAAAGCTTAGAATCACAATGGTATCATTATCTCCTAAAACCTGCAAGTACTGTAACACGCGGCAGTGCTGACGAGCGTACATTGCCAAGGAAAACCACACACATACACCTCTACATGATAATTATTCAGCCTTAGCCCTTCCCCACAATTATCACCTTCAAGATGTGACCTCCCCCTACCTGACACCCCACCCAACGATTTCCAGAGTTCCCTCCCTACTTCACCACACACACACACTTATTTATTCTTACCATGTATATCTATGTGAAGACTGAAGATGTAAGTGTATGTATTATAATATGTATATAATATATATAGTTTACTTTAAGAGATGCTTCCGTTGCAATTTCCATCCATGAATAATCACCAATTTATTATGTATTGTGTACTTTAAGAGATGTTTCAATTGTAATTATAATTCCCATTCATGATCAATCACTAACTTATTATGTATTTTCAGCTCTTTGACTGCCAAATCCATAAACAGTTTATTATTATTATTATTATTATTATTATTGTGCAGACCATATAGAGCAGTGTGTAAGCGAGTTGCGATGTTTAAACAAGTTACCCCTTCAAATCGTCTGGACCAGCCAAATTCACCATTGGTGCGGGAATGGAGTACAGTTGGGCAATATGCGTCCGGGCTCCAAGTGCGCCTGTCTTCTCTCGACCCTTCCTCACATACCCACCTAGTGCCACACCCTTTCGTGCGTGACAGATTGTAACGATGGTATCGATAATGCTTAGCTTATACATGAAATATAGACATGTTAGATACAAGTTTATATTAGAATAATATGAGTAAATATATATGGTTCCTAACGTTATATACGAGATGACAATAAATATTATCATAAGGTACTGTATATAAACTGGTCAAACACCTTCAGATTCTCACCAACATAGACCTAGAGTCCTAGACGGTTATAAATATCTACAATAAACCAACTTAATTAATCCCTCACTAAAAAGGAGCACAGTGTCCAGTTGGTTTGGTGAAATGTGGCATCACTGAACTATTGTTTATGTATAGTAATAGTAAATGTGGCACCACTGAACTATTGTTTATGTATAGTAATAGTAAATGTGGCACCACTGAACTATTGTTTATGTATAGTAATAATAGATGTGGCAACAATGTTTTTACTTAATTGCAGTAATAGTAAATAATTGGATCGAGCGCTCTCCTGCTAAAGCATTCATTATATTACAATGAGTGAACAATCCTACTGGACTCTGTGCTCGTTACTAGTGGAGACAACTTATAAATCATTGTTGTAGACTAAAAATCTACCATTAGTTGGATCCTCCCTAACAACAAACTCAGTCTATATATCCACAATATATGTCAGGTAGTTCCATTATTACAATAGTTTTATAGTACAGTCATCAAATTCATCCAATAATTCACCCATTACTCATTTACACAGTTCAGTTTCTTTCGTTATGGTGCTTGCAAACCAAAACAAACCACTGTGGAATCAGCACTAAGTCATCATACATTAAAGATTACAATGTTAACCATATCATGTTATAACTCTTTATAGTGGGTACACAGATATAATACAAATTGTTGATATCATGTTATAACTCCTTATAGTGGGTATATAGATGTAAGTTGTTGACATCATGTTATAACTCCTTATAGTGGAGTATAACAATATAACAGCAGGTCATATATAAAAACACATCAACTTAATACAATATGCATTTTATAGTTTATATTGTCATACAATAAAACATTGAAATTATTAGTATAAAGATGGCATTAGAAATTATTACTGAATACATGGCATTTGATAATTATTATGATATACATAAAATAGGTTATACTTGCTTATCTGTTCATTATGTGATGCATGATTCATTGTTACTGGTTGGCTGGTACTTGTGTCTGTTTGTGTGTGTAGGTGTCTGTTTGTGTGTGTGTGTTTCCTTGTTACTGGTTGGCTGGTAATTGTGTCTGTTTGTGTGTGTGTGTGTTTTCTTGTTACGGTTTGGATGGTATTGTGTCTGTTTGTGTGTGTGTTTCCTTGTTATTGATTGTCTGGTACTTGTGCTCGTCTATAAAGAAGGAGAGCCAGCCTACGATACATTGGGGCAAGGTACAGCATAATGTTAATGTCCACAAACCTAATCCAAGAGAAGTATATAAATGCAGATATTATTGTGGCTAAGAACAAGGTCACAATTTCCAGCCTCGGCAAATACAATGCCACGCTCCTGATTTCCGCTTTCCATACCTGGTCACACAACGTTATCTTCTGTGTTGAGTTTGTATCTTGTTCAGAGTCAGTAGTGTTGGGTTCAAGGTCAGACATTTCTTTTTTAATATCCGTGATATCTTTCTCAATGTCTGTAACATCTTGCATAATGTCTGAAATAGTAACACAAATATTGAGTATAAGAGAAAGAAAACAAAAATAGTAACACCAATGTTGTGTATAAGAGAGAGAGAGAGAGAGAGAGAGAGACATAATAACGATCTCATTATCTTATCTTTGATGCCTGCTCTCTCCCTACCATACCACCCACCAACACCCCTCTCTACTCCCCCACACTGACTACTCCTCTCCTATCCTTCCTACTCCCTCCCTCTTGCCATGCTTTTATAATCACATGGGAAGCTTACCTAAGTCATATCACACCTCGTTTATATGCGTACTGGGCAATACACACATATACGCACATGTTATATGTACAGAACGTTACTATATAACTATATGTGTACAGAGTAAGCCTGCAGTATGTTATTATATATGTATATTTATGTATATTTATACCTAGAAAACTATAATTTCGTCATATATGATCATAGTTGATCATATTTTAGCGTAATAAATTACGCTATAACACGTTTTCCAAGTTTTTTTTAGGGGTAACTGTTTTTTTTCTCAGACTTTGATGCACTCCCCTACTCAAAACCAGTCGACTTACGAAACTTTCGATTACAGATTCTGGTGTATAAAATCAAGCTCTACAAATCTATAATAACAGAATTTACCTAAATGAAACTTTTAAAATCACCCTGTTTTTGCGATTCTGGCCCAGGCTAGTAGCGTAATTGGAATTGCGGCTCCTACGGGTTAAGGAGAGGGTCTCATCTGAACTAAAACCCTGCAACTTTTAACTTTAACTTTAATTTTAACCGTTGAGTCTCCCCTGTGTGTGTGTGTGTGCGTGTGTAAAGCATTGAGTTTCCCCTGTGTGTGTGTGTGTGCATGTATATAAACCTCTGAATTATTTGTTGGTTGGTGTTTCCCCTTGTGTGTGTGTAAACCATTGAATTATTTGTTGGTTGGTGTTTCCCATTGAGTGAATGTGTGTGTGTGTGTGTGTGTATGTATGTGTGTTTGTGTGTGTGTAAATTATTGAGTTTCCCCTGTGTGTGTTGATAGGTCACGTTGTATGTTATATGTGTATAAGATATGTTTGGTTACACTCACCAGTGGAACAAGGTTGACTCACTGTACCACACTCATTATTAACCCAACAATTAAGAGTGATGGTAAGGCTAGGATGGTCAGGCAGTAGTCGACTACAGTTGTGTTGTTGTATAGTCTGGTTGTGTCCTGGTGTGGTCTCAGTCACCCTCATCCAGTCTATTCCAACCTGTAATATTACATTATGATAATTACACATTCATAAACACACCTTGTATAATGTACAGTACAGTTGTGGCATACAGTCCTTGACCAGGGTGTAAAGGAAAGTCTGTTCCAGGACTAAGTACCGCAATTGTACATAATGTGTATATGTGTACAGGCCTAATGTACACTCTACAAAAAAAGTTTTGGAATCACCCCTACAGCAAGCGCTATGTATGGTTGGTAATCCTTGTCCACTGGCGGCGGAGCAAAGTTGCCACATACTGCCATATTTGGTATTTCTTGCCAGAAAGTATTCAGTAATTTGTGCAATTTGCCATAATTATTGTAGTTTTTGAGTAGCCTTTTCATTTAATGATAAATTGAAAATGACAGAAATGAGTAAAGTGTGAATGTCAAAAACATTAATTGTGCTATGAAAATTGCCTTGCGTTGGCAACGTCTATGTTCTCACAGAGTCCCTACTACACTCGCCAGTCTCGCCTCCTCAGTCAGGGGAGGATGTATGCCGAAAAATGAAGCCACACCAGCAGGCTAATATTTAGTCTGTCTTAGTATATTTCAATGAACTGTATGTAAAACAAACACCTTGTGAGTAGCATAATTTAATGACTGAAGCAGCAGTTATAATAATTGTAGTAGTAGTAGTACTGATTGTAAACAACTAATATTAGCAGAAGTAGTATAAGAAGACAGTATGAATTACTGTTATAAAGATAATGAACTTATTTGTGATCATTTCTAAATGTTAGATAATTATATTCGTGACATATTGTAGGTCATAATTATAATCAGTCAGTAACATATTCAATCATGGACTATTATTATTAGTAATGATCAGTGAACAGGCTGGGAAAGAACAAAATTATTCATAGATCCGAAGACCCCAGACTGCGACCACGATCACGGAAAGTTATATTAAAAAAAAAAAAAAAAAACTAATCTAACCGACAGAGCCAACGATTAGCACGAGTCTTAAAGCCGCTAACTCCTACACCCTCAAAAACAGAATCAGCTAACCCATTCCATGTTGCAGTTAAACTAGGTATGAATGATCTTTTAAACTGAGACGTCCTACACACTGGAATACTTAGCACGTTACGATGGGCCGAGGCTGCACCACGAGTGACACGACCAGCTACAAATGGTGCAAATGCATTTTATGGCTTGCTTCCTAACAATCAGTGTTTTAAAGTTCTGATATTTGGTCTGGCAAGGAATACGAGTGGAATTAATAGATCAGCGAAATGTAGGAGGGAAATAATGATAAACATGAGCGCGAACATATTTCCTGTCTCACAGCTTGCGTGCTATGGCAGTCACCGTGACTGGCATGACAGGCACTCACCTGTATTGCCTGGACACTCAGGCTGACTCAACAGGCGTACCAACCCTAATGTGATAAAAATTCTAAAATTAATGAAGAGTTGGTTCTAAAACTTTTTTTGCAGAGTGTACATATAATGTGAACACTTGTATTAATATAGCTGTATTCAGTGAAATACAACACACACACACAGTCACAGTTTGGCCTCACCACCTTCAGCTTGTTGAATCCACCAAACTGTTAGGAATCATTGTGGACAACAATCTGAACTGGAAAAAACATGTAGCCACTCCCATCAGGTCAGCTACATACAGGCTGTACATGTTAAGAAGGCTGAGATCCCTGGGGATGCCAGAGAGTGAGCTGAAGAGGATATACAAAATATTTATCCTCCCAAAGCTCACCTATGCCTCCCCCGCCTGGGCCTCCTCCCTTAACCTAACCCAACAACAACAGCTGGAGAAAGTACAGAGGAGAGCTTGCAGGATTATTCTAGGTGGCTCTTATGCTGGCTATAAGGATCCTCTTACCACACTTAACCTGCCAACCCTCTCTACCCACCATCAGGATATATTCAAACAATTCGCATCCAAACAGCTTGTGCATCCAAGACATAGAAACCTGCTCCCACCAGATGCCCTCAGACCAACACTACAACAAACTCATGCCAATCAAAGCAAGAACAGATAGATTAAAAAAAGAGTCCAATACCATCATTCATTAAAATAATAAACAACATGACTTGTAATGTTCCTCCCTTTATGCACACACACACACACACCTATACAAAGATTTACCAGGACAGTCTCACCAACACCCTAATCCTAAATCCTCCTACTTAGCACCACACCCTAATCCTAAATCCCCTCACTTCGCACCACCATAAACCCTTCTCTTGCCCTCACCTCCAACATTTATCATTCATCATGTATGCATGTGTGTAAATACCTTTTTCATAGTTCATCCTGCACTTTTGTATTAAAATGTCTATTTTTAGCTTTCTGGCTGCCATCCCCTTAATAAATCGTATATCATTATCATTATCATTATTATACACACACACACACACACATATATATATATATACAGGGTGTCCGGAATTTTTTACCTGAAGATTTGTCAAATGCATGCTTTATTAATTCTGAAAAGAAAATTCTCTGTTGATGTGATCTATTTTTTTTTTAGTTTAGCGGTAAGTGAGACATTTAATTAAGGGGTGGGTGGGAGTAGGGGACAGGCTTGGGGGGGTGCGGGTATATGGGGACAGGCTTGGGGTGGGTAGAAAGCCTGTCCCCCTATTCCTGCACCCCCCTAACCCCCAAGCCTGTCCCCTTATTCCTGCAACGCCCCCCCCCCCGTTCAAATGTCACACATTTAAGGGTGGGTGGGAATAGGGGGACAGGCTTGGGGGGTTAGGGGGGTGCATATATATATATATATATATTATAATTGTAATGATTATAATTATAAGGATTATATTTATAATTATTAATAATATTATACTTATATTAATTATAATGATACTAATTATTGTTATTGTTATTATTATTATTATTATTATTATTATTATTATTATTAACATTATTTTTAATATTACTTTCATTATCATTATTTTTATTATATAATAATAATAATTATTAATTTTATTACCCTAATTAATATTATTACTACCATTATCATTATTATTGATAATATTGTTAATATTATTATTATTATCATTAATATCATTACCATAAATTATTAATATTAATAATCAATAATATTAATTAACAACAACAACAACATCAACAACAACTACAACAACAGTAACAACAGCAATAACATAAAAAAACAGCAACAACAGCAACAACAACAGTAACAACAACAACAGCACTAACAGGCCCTTCCGACATATCAGAAGAGGCTGGATGAAGCCACTGAGTGAGCCAGTAACAACAGCAGTAACAACAATAACAACAACAACAGCAACAAGAACAGCAGCAACAACAACAATAACAATAACAAAAATAAGAAGAAGAGAGATAATAATAATAATAATAATAATAATAATGAGAGGGAATAGTAATAATGATAATAATGAGAGAGAGAGAGAAAGAGAGAGAGAGGACATATTAATTAAGTGAACTGTACACAACTGACCTGAACCAAGTAGTATCGTGGAGGTGATGTGTTTGAAGGTGTGTCATTGTACAGCTGAACCTCGGTGGAGTCAGGAATGAACCGACCACTACATCTCAGCTCCAGCCATACGTGTTGGCCCATGGTGTTGTTTGGAGTGTGAGACATTGTTACCATGGCACCAGAATAAATATATTTAGAGTACGCCACCCTGATACTCCAGAAATGGTTTGGTAGGTCGTTGAAGGTAAGTCTGGTCTCCTGTTCCTTCCCTTCCATAACATCTATTTTCTCTCCCGGCCATGTCGATACATTGGTGTACTCTGAAGGTGAGACAATGAAATGATAGTGTTGTGTTCACCTTCATAACCTCCTTCTCTATCCTTCCTTACGAATATAGTCTGGTTCCATTTTCAGAAATGAAGAGTTGTTAAGGCATTTGCTGTTAATTTTTGGCACATATCGTACATATTTACAATCTTATATATTTGTGCATATCGTATCACGAATTATAACTTCTTAATACTTGAACTTCAAAGATTCATACAGTCAGCTTCACACCTGCAGGAACCAGTGCATGGTAACCTTGATTTTTTACACTTCCACCTAAATGAATTGCATTTTGTGGTGCATCCACACGTGATCAGTTCCATACAGGATGCAGGAACAGGTGGAAGAGATGAAAGGACTGGTGACATCTGACTATCCTTTAGTTCCCACCCCATGGTAGATGCTAATGGAACATTTGGTGTGCTCTCTTGTTGGGGGCAGCAGTTCAGGTCGCAGTGCCTTCTTGAAAAGAGTGACCCTAGCCTTGTCAACAGAGGTCATTTCAGGAACATTATATATTCTACATACAAATTGCTTAACATTCCCAATTGTATCCTCTGTTAGTGATTCTTTCCCAAGTTCACCAAGAAGTTCTTTGTGCTTGAAGAATACTTTGAGCGCTGTCTTCTTGCCATGTCCAGATAGGAAGGATTTTGTATCGGAACCTGTCAGCACGTGAAATGGTAGAAGGAGCTTTAAAGCTGATATGTCCAAGCCTATTCTATGGATAACCTCATTTCTTATGCGTCCCAGCTTTCATCCAAAGCTGCTTGCACATTATGGTGGGATTAAAATAGGCTATAAGCAGTAATAGCACATCAGTATCACGGGCATTTACAACAATGATATCCGTATATGCATTCATACAGTGGAGCACCATACTGGTATCTGCCTCTTCATGACAACTCTCAAGTAGTTTTGTGTTAACATCTGGATTATTACAGGCAACTTGCGTCTCTTCCAGAAATCCTCTTGCAACCACAATTGTTCTTATATTTGCAATGAGTATATGAGAAAATTGTGTTGGAACCATTACTGTTCGCTTCTCACAGTCACTATCTCTGACCAGGACATGGTACTAAAACATCTTTCCAAGCTGTTTCAAGCTGTTCTTTGAATGATGACCTACGACTTATGAATGATGGAGAGACTTCTTCATTGGTATCTTCACAAAGTTCACAGTACCTGGTCGATACTTCAGTCAGTTCCAAGATGTGACCTTTACCTGCTGCTTGTTGCAGTTCTGTACAGAGCCATGCCATTGCTATATCACATTCTTTAGCAGTGGCTTCTATTTTAGACGTGCTTCTAATGTAGAGTGTATAGCATGGTAAATGGTACTTGCCTTCTGCAGCCATTAAATCAATAACATCTGCCATAGCAATGCTAAGTACTGGATCAAATTTAGCTGCATCCATTATCTTCTTGCTCATGTTGAAAGAGGTAACAGAATGGAGCTTCTGTTTCCCATCTTTCTGGTAGAACAGAGTTCCCAATTTATTGGTTTTAATGAGCTCCTTAATGTAGATGGACCTGTAATACTGGAATGGCAGCTTGGTTGTACTGGTTCACATGTAGTTGGCTCAAGTCTAGCTATTTTGCTTTTGTTAGCGAACCATGAGTAGCATAATCTGTGCCATGTTGGAAATTCTTGTAATTCTGACTGTTTGTTATATTTTGGTATATTTTGGGCGGCTATTTTGTTTTTTCCTGATTTGATGGTCAAAACATCATATTTCAGCATGGCAACAGCAATTTTTGGATTCAGCAGGTCAAAATTACCCTAAAAACACTTGTTGCCAAAAATGAACAACAAATGCCTTAACACTTTTACAGAGCCCTCTTCTGGAAATGGGACCAGACTAATACAGTTAGAGTTAGAGAGAGAGAGAGAGAGAGAGGGGGGGGTCTTGTAAGAATTAGTGAATAGTGATAGAGAGGTGGGATAGCAAGAACAAAGGAACAAGAAAGAAAAGAGGGACATTTATTAATTACAATAAATAAAACAAGAGGTAGGGCTTCTTTCGTTTTCTCTGGTGATTTTTTTTTATAGAAAACGATTAACAAGCAATTTTAGTATGAGTAACTATGATAAAATAATTATTTTTAAAATACACCTTTAGTCATTTATCTTCTTTAACCTCATTTTCTCTCTCACTCTCTTTCTCTCTCTCATGCCTTCTTCTCCACCTTCCCTCTATTTTCTATCTCCCCCTCTCTCTTTCTCTCTCTCTCTCTCATGCCTTATTTTCCATTTCCCCACTCTCTCTCTCCCCTGCCTTCTTTTTCCACCTTCTCTCTCTATATAAATGTGTCTGTGCGTATGTGTGTGTAAAGAGATAGATATACTGATAGATAGATATTTTTGTTACTGACCTGTTATGGTGGGAGGTGATAACACTTGACCACAGTAATCACCGTCAACACACCTCACACTCAGCTCTTTGTAAGGGAAGTTAACCACACCTCGGGGACACTGTTGGTCAGCTACAAGACTTTGTTGATCCCCTTCCAGTTCTTGATATACAATTATCCACCACTCTGTAATCTGTAACACCATCAACATCATTAGTTTCACATACACACACACATACAGATATATTATTTCTTCATCCACCAATTTGCCACATACACACACACACACATACATACACAGATATATTATTCCTTAATTCACCCATTTTTCACACACACACACACACACACACACACACTATTATATAATGATACGGAATAGTATTAAGTTTTCATAAAAAGATATAGATTTGAGTTAGTACATTTAAAATTTCGAATATATAGGTTTCTTAGAGAGAGAGAGAGAGAGAGAGAAAGAGAGAGTGTGTGTGTGTGTGTTTATACAAAAATGCTGAATTAAAAGAAATATTAAGTATATAATTATAATAGATAATAAAGGCAAAATTATATTCGTAATGTGATATGTTATGTTGTTGATGTAAGCCTAAGGGGGTGCGAGAGTAGGGAACAGGTTGGGGGGGGGGGGTGCGTGAATAGGGGACAGGCTTTGGGGGGGGGGGGGTGCAGAAATAAGGGGACTTGCTTGGGGGGGGAGCTAGAAAGCCTGTCCCGTACTCCCGCATCCCCTCAAAAAAACCTTTTTTCAAGCCTGTCCCCCTATTCTTGCACCTCTTTGTTAAGATTTATAAATATAATAAGTATAATGCTGTAATACCAGAGAGAGAAAGAGAGAGAGAGAGATAGAATAATATAATGAGAGAGAGAGAGAGAGAGAGAGAGAGAGAGAGAGAGAGAGAGAGAGAGGCTTACCTTGAGTATGATACTGATGGTGTTGTGTGATGGTGTGATATTCCAGGGAGTCAACACACGACCAACATAATCCTGGACACAAGAGAACTTCAGATACTCATATCCATGAAATGGAGAGCGTCGGAAGTCTATCCATCCTACAGGAGTATTGTTGATGTTGAGTGTTCCCACCTCCAGCTTCACAGTGTTCCACTCAGTGCTTGGTGGAGGTGTGAGGACGATCTCCGCCTCCAGCACCACCTCCTTCATCATCATCATCATTGTATTGTTGTTGTCGTTGTTGTGGTACTGGTGGTTGTGGTGTAGTGGTTCCCTGTAGCCCGCTAGGTGTGTTATATTCATCACGTTACAGTGTGTTGGGGTCTTCACTGTTGTTTCACTCTCTGATTGACAACAAATATACATACACATTGTCTTTAATATTATTTTATATGGTGCAGCTAATATATATATATATATATATATATAATCGTAGTAATAGGAATATACTGTAGTGAATATATGAGGGTGTTTAGCAGCTAACTGTACACCAAGGCCACAGTCGCGCTACGCGTACAAACAATTGCGCTTCCCAAGCAAAAAAAGGTCTACTTCAACTAGCACTATCTCCATAACTACGTATCGTAGAGCCCTCCAGATGGTACCATTCGAAAGAGGAAGAGTTGAAGGTAAGGATGGAATAATTTTGAAGTCAATACGCTATACAGGTTAAGAGTGAGAGCATTGTGAATATAGGGGAAATCGAGGAATTTGCAGGTAGCGGCGGGCGAAAAACGCGAGGCAAGTGTAGACTCGCCCGTACAGTAGTGGTTAATTATGGAGGTAATACTGGAGCAACTGATTCCTCCAAACTATTCCAAACAACAGGACATTAGTATATTTGTTTACCTGTTTCTTGAAGGAATGAAGGCACTCCTATGTACCACAAGTGTATAACCTCCTTACCTTGGTGTTACGTGCTTAATTTTCTTATATTGATATTTAAATGTTGGTTCTCAATAAATTTTCATTCATTATTAGTGCTATAAAAATCCTTCTCTGACATTCAATATAATACTAGTATAGTATATAATTTAATTAAACAATATAAATATAAGTTGATGGATTAGACTAACCGGTGTTGCAGAAGTTGATGGTTGCACATTGTTCAACATTATCTGGACACTTGACTGTCAGTTGGAGTTGTGGGAACTCTGGTAGATTGAAGGGACACTTGAGGTCCAATATTTGTTCCTCCTCATCATCATTGTTAGTCGACAACTCCACCCAACACTCTCCTCCCTGAAATAATAACACACATCATTATTTACATCATTATTATATTCACCTGGTAATAGTTAGGTTACCTTAAGTTACTGTAGGTTAGGTTACTGCAGGTTTGATTAGGTTAGATTAGTTTGAGTTAGGTAAGGTTTGGGTAGGTTAAGTTACTGTAGGTTACGTTACTGCAGGTTAGGCAAAGTTAGATTAGATTTGGTTAGGTAAGGTTAGGTTATGTTAGGTATGGTTAGATTAGAGTTGGCTAGGCTAGGTTAGGTTAGGTCAGGTTATGATAATAATTGTCATGATTTTACATGTATGAATCGCTAATACAGAGAACAACTGACCTTCTTCATGAGATGTTCAGGTTGTTTTCCCCACTTGAAGCGAGTGAATGACAATGGGAAGGTGATCTTCTTCCAGGTGTCGTAATAAAGATGATAACACCCAACCCTAAGCTTCAGAAAGTCTTGAAGTGCCAGCTTGGTGATGACGTCTGGTCCTGTGATGGGTTTGACACTGGAAATATCATCTTCACTAGTACATGAACACTTGATGTTGACTTGGTCATGAGGTCCTGTAATGTGATCAATGTTAAGTATTGCCAGAGTTTGATTATCCTCTTGATTCATGATGTGGAGACTTGTCCCCCACGTGGTATTATTATCAGGTGGAGACAACAACTGAAAGCGAGCCTCCAGGACACCTTCACCGATTTTGTTCATCTCTAATGGTTGTTGAGGCACCATGGATGACTGGTTGTAGGGGGGACATTCTGGTGAGAGAGGAATGGATTGATAGGAATGAATTTATTACACCAGCTGTGGGAAGAACAAGAGGACACTCTCGGAAGTTTGCAAGGAAAATGACCAAAAAGGATGTGCGGAAATTCTATTTTCCCCAAAGAGCAATTGCACAATGGAACTATTTGTCGGTGGAAGTCGTGAATGCAACAACTATTCATAGTTTTAAAGATAATTATGATAAAATTTAAAAAGCAGACGGGACACCACGAGCCTAGACTCATTCCTGTATAACCACAAATAGGTAATCACACACACAAAGTAACAAACAATAATGATCAAACTTACCAGTACGTATACGAGCGTCAACAGATGCTGTGAGAACCAACACCATCACCAGTATTACACTCCGTCCACACATGATGCCTGTAATATAACAATAATAATAGGCTCTGTACACACACACACAAACACACACACTATCATTGTAAACTCACACACTACTCTATCAATCTACACACACACACACACACACATACACACAGTATTACACTCCATCCACACATGATGCCTGTAATATAACAATAATAATAGGCTCTGTACACACACACACTCACATATACAAACACACACACACACTTAAGAGTGAACATTATAATTTAATGTTAGATTCACCAACAACCAATACAATAATTGATTATTAATTATATTTTGGTCACAGATCAGAATCAGTGATAAATGTTAATTATTCATATATTCATATACAAATTATTATACCACCTACATCAGCTACCCCCCCCCCCCCCACACACACACAGGCATGCACGAACACACACGCTTGCATGCATGCACAAGCACGTATGGAAGCACGCGCATGCACGGACATACATGTATGTATGTACGTACACACACATTTATGCACGCACATACAGGCACGCACAAATGCAAGCACACGGATGTACGCACACAGGCACACGCACGCAGCTCTCTATCTCTTCCTTTTCACTAATCTATACAACTTAGCAAAAATGTTAACACCATGATAAGTAAAGGTCGAGTTGTTTCTACTGTCACCATTCTTTGTGTGTGTATGTGTGTGTGTTAATACATACGTGTATATACTACTTGGGTATGTAATTGTAATAAACTTTGTAGTGCAATGTTGAATTATTATAATGAATATAATAATTAAGTAAGCAATGATTCAGCAATTGATTTACTTTACCCGGTTTTATTAATTTATTAAGGAAGGTTTCAGAGGTTGAATCCCCTATTTATTGCAAGTCTATCAACAATATTTATTTTACGTGAGCTCTTACGATATGTATGCATTTATAAATGTATAGTGACAAGGAAGATATGGTGTATGAAACAACCAATTACAATAATTTACTATAATTTATTAAACCCAGTCTTACTCCAACAGAATTTAATAGATTACTCTCACGTACTCATTCTCACTCACGAAGCTAGCTAAAATAGTTAAGTTAACGCGTGTTCCCGTTTTCTGTTCAATGTCCTCACGAGTGTCCTCTCGTATGTCCTCGCTTAATTATTGGTGCAATTTCAAGACCTCCTACTCAATTTACTTTCATTAGTAATCAATTTCAATCTAACACACAAGTCTTGATAATTACAGAGGTTTGTTTCAGTCTCAGTAAATTTTTCAATGTCCTTCACACCAGTACATTATTCAATGTCCACACCTTATAATTATCATTCGTTTACCTTACCTTACACTGCCAATTGATTATGTTTTCTATTCAATCAATAAGACAATGCATTGCAATCACGAACGTTGAAGATTATAATTAGTTGGTGATACCGAATTATTAATCTTAGCTATGATTTGCTAGGTTTAGGTGAGAGCTGATCGATTATGTGTGTGTCTGCTGTGTGTGTGAAGTCAAGACTGATTTTCAAACTACTGTCCCAGCCAGGCCTGCAGAGGCTGGCCACACCCACTGTTCTTACGATAATGCCTGACCGACTTGGTCTTCGTATACCTAGCATTCACACACCATGCAATGTTAATGACGTCACGTAAATTAATCACGGTAATTATCCAGTTCACGAATCGTAAGAAAAAATATGGGATTATCTGTGTGTCTGCATAAATTTATTTATAGCATACGAGTGGAGAAACCCGAACGATTTGGCCGTTAGAAGGAAAGAATACCGGATGAAACCAGCAGATCTCGCTGACTTACATCCTGTTCTCACTAACAACTCCTTCCTTTTGCTTGATTTTCTCAACCACTATTAGGCTCTAGCCATTTTTCCTATACTATCTACCCAGTCCAATGGCCTAGACTCCGACTGGATTACCTAACCGCCACATCTATGCTTACGACATTAATTAGCATTATAAGTAGCGTATGTCGCGAACCACAGTTGATTCGTAACAGTAATAATAGTAATTAAAAAATATATTTATTTGGTACAGGCAGCCAAGGGCTGAAAATGGTGATGCAAATAGGTGATACTTTATAGATACATAAATAAACAGACATACACAAATACATTCTCGCACATACACACATAATACTCATTCGCACAAACACACCACACAGATGTACACAATTACAGTCACTCATGTTCACTCACACATTGACATAGTGCAAATATTTACTTGTGACTTTGATTTATTAGAGAGACTATTGTGGTGATGAGACTATTTTAACATCCATCTTTCCTAGCTCTGATGGGTTTAAGTGACGGACGTGGTGGGGTTTGGAAATGGTGGGTGGAAGGAGGTCTCTATGGCGTGGGTGGATTAGCAACTGTTTACTGAAGTCCCAGAGGAGCTGCTGGTGTCTGGTGGCAAAAGTGGGGTATTCTGAGGGTATCTAGGGCTTGTCGGTAGGTGATATATGCCGTACCCAGTATGATACGACATGCCCTCTTTTGTACCCTGTCTAGCTGTTGCCTCTGTGTCTGGTTGATGGATGTTGACCAGGTGGGGGGGGGGGCGTATGTAAGTTTGGGGATTATGAAGGTGTTGTAGATTCCTACCAGCTCCTTCTGGAGTGTACCTAGGGACTTCAGTCTTTTTAGTACGATCAGGCGGTATGTGGCTGACTGGATGATGGTGCTGATATGACTTTTACAGTTCAGTTTGTCACCCAGCATTACACCTAATAGCTTGGTGGTGTCCGCTACTTGTATTTGGTGTTGTCGTTGTGTTATTACTGGTGGTGATGATGTGGTAGACACGTGAAATTGCATTACTACTGTCTTGCCTTGGTTAATGGAGACATTGTTGTTGTTGGTTCACGTCTGGAGGTTGGTGAGGTATTGTTGGCTTGTTGCAGCCCAAAAGGTGGTATTAAGGAGACTAGTTATTGATGACTATCCCAATGGTCGAGCCATCCACATATTTTCAGCGAAAAATTGTGTCAGTGAAAGCATCATTGATTTGAATGAGGAAGCACAGGAGTCCCATCTTGGTGTACAGATACTGCACCCTGGTGACTTTTTTTATACCTAGTATTTGTCACACAGGAAATTTGCCAGCCATGCCACTAGACTGGGATTCACTCCAATATTAAGAGCTTTCCTTTGTACTACGTTATGGTCTACTAAATCAAAATCATTTCTGAAATCTTTGAATACAAGGGCAACTGAGGTCTCTTTTTTCCAGGTTACTGTATACATTATAAAGTCTAGCAGGTTTACGAAACAATGGGTGGTTGATGATGACTTCATATTTCCAAATTGTTGGGGGTTAATTACTATTGAGATATTGGCTGAAACTCAGTCAAACACATAACTTTCACATAACAGGCTCGCAAGGGGGTTATGGCAATGGGTCTGAATTGATCAAGTGACAGGGGTTTTGAAACTTTTACTATTGGTGTACATTAGCTGTTTTCCTATAGCTTCAGGTAACCCATTATGGCAAGTGGTGGGTAGCCAGCACCTCGTTTGAAAGAGTATAGAGCTGGCAGGGAGTAATAGATTATCTTCAAGCCGGTGTGTTGATTGGGTGACAGATTGTTGGGCCTCATATTGATTGTTTAGTATTCTTCTTAATGTGCGGCACTTGGTAGATGAAGGTAGATGAGGGGTGAGGGGTCAACAAGCTGACCCTGGCTGCCCAGACGAGCACCGTGTCAGGTGTTTGTATGTGTGTGTGTGTTAATACATACGTGTGTATACTATTAGTGTATGTGTGAGTGTTAATACATAAGTGTGAATACTATTAGGGTATGTGTGTGTATGTGTGTGTCTTAATACATCCATGTGAATACTGTTTGGGTATATGTGTGTCTATGTGTGTGTTCAAACTATAATAAACAAGGGTTGAGTCATTATAGTTGTCAGATTTTACACAATGTTATATTTTACAATAAATTATACTGGATGAAATATAACATTATAATGGTAATACAAGATGGTAGTGCTCCCTTGATACTTATATTAATATATAAATAAAGTGGCTTTAGAAATATACCAACAGATAGCCAGGAAGTTAAATGGGAGTAGTACAGTGGTGGTGAAATCACACTGGCGTGATGATCATAAACGGTGAATAAAACCCACTCTTGTTGACGGAAATAATATATTAATCCAAACAGTTTCGGTGAACACTGCCACCATCTTCAGTGGTCTAGCCGCTAGCGAGAAGAAAGGAATGACATAGATAGTACATAGGTTTGAACTTATATACACCTCCTTCCCTCCCCCCTCCACAAAATGTATATAAGTTCAAACCTATGTACTATCTATGTCATTCCTTTTGTAACACCACGAATGTTTGCCCCTTACTTTAATTGCGGAGAACAAAACCCACGGCCTTTTAGAATAAAAAAAAGATAACACACCAGTGTATGATACTCCATCCTTTCGCTGGATCAACCCGGTGTGGAAAAAAACCCTGAGTAACTGAAATTGCCCTGCGAATACAAAAAAAAAAAAAAAAAATCATACAAAGGCAAGTCCAGTTCCTCTTCAGTATACGCTGCCTCCACCAGACCAAGGTCGATCAGAGGAACCAAGCTATCACACACTGGAGGAGTAACGTAGCCTTAAGGACCCTGTGATGTAGTCAGAAAATTGGAGGTTAGTGAGTCCTTCAAATATTGCCACGAAACACTACCTATATGGAAGGAGCTTGTTTCATGGCATAGTCTGGAGGAATCAGAAGCCTCCAATTTTCATAAACGAACACAGGGTCCTTAACCAATAGGCACGTGTGCAAGCAACCCGGAATTACTTTAACGATGGTTCGACCAGTGTCTTAAATTGAGTCTATAAACAGTCTATTTGGGTTAGATCGGTGACGGAATGCTCAACTAATTATAAACTAGTTTATTATAGGCACACGATAAAAGTTCACAAAAACAATAATAATATCTATATACCCCCAATAAATCCCCAATCCTAAACCCCGCTGTCACTAGAACTGGGACACCCCCGAGTTACGCTAGTGCCAGAGCTAGACCAACAAAAAAAAGAGTAATAAATTCACTCAAGATATTTCCTTCCCCTCCCTACTCTTAAATGAAAAAAAAAAAAAAAAATAATAATAATTTATATATATATATATATATATATATATATATATATATATATATATATATATATATATATATATATATATATATATATATATATATATATATATATATATATATATATATATATATATATATATATCCCTAATGATAAAAATATGGCCTAAACAAATGTTATACTATAAGAATGGAATTATTTTCACTATTGCCAGCAATCTCTAAATCTTAATAACACTTGTACACGTGTGAACTATTACTCAAGGGACTATGCATTAATGGCTGTCACCGCAGCAGACGAAGAGAGACTGCGTTAATAACATATTAATGAATCAAAATACCCTACCTGAACACATGACATTCTCCAATTATCCACTTCATTCTCGGACTAAGTAATTTCCCCGGTTATATCAATCACTATTTTTCCAGTCTATGAGTTACCTTTCACCGAAGCAGACGAAGAGAGACTGAGTGAGACCCACATGCTTCACTTCTTTCTTACCTCGTCCCTGCCTTATGCTTCCATACAAAGTAGTCCCATAGATCCTATATTTCAACAATTCTATTAATTTCTTCCTCCCAGGTGTATCACACAGTTATATTTTATGATTTTATGATCCTTATTATTCTAATACATTTCCTTTATCCTCAATTAAATATAATACAGTTTTACTAATATACAATACACATATTGTTCCGCCAATAGAAAATGGTTCGTCTCCACCTTAGGACTCAATACCTATCTTAAATTTCTAAGTAAGTTACCAGAAAATATGCTGGTATCACAGGAGAATTAAGTTCGTAATTATACATTATAATTATTAATACAGGTAATTCCCTGTTTTCAATCAATTCTGTACATTCACCTCTCACTCCACACGTAATTTTCTTATACCTAATACTTCACCTAAGTCTCATTATTTCTCTATCTCATTTATCTATCTATAAGAATTATTTCTATTTATCTCTTATCTCTAACTAACAACATTATTTACATTTTTCATTCTATTACCTGTAGATATCCTAAATAACATTATACATAAAAATAGGGATGTTACACTTTCTTCTCGCTAGAGCACTGAAGATGGTGGCAGTGTTCACCGAAACTGTTTGGATTAATATATTATTTCCGTCAACAAGAGTGGATTTTATTCACCGAGTAGTACAGTGTTGGTAAATCTGCAGCAACTGATTCCTCCATACTATTCCAAACAACAGAACACCATTATTTAAGTTAATGTGGTCCTGTTTTCTGGTATATTTCGTAGGAATCAAAGTGCTCCAATGAACCATACGTATATTACCCCTTTATTTAGTCATGGTCCAGAACAACAACAACAACAACAACAACAACAACAACAACAATAATAACAACAACAACAAACCCAATTTTAATACCTTTTCATGTAATGGTTCAAGATTTGTTGCAAGGATTATTTTATTCATTATTATTACTATATATGTTATTCATTATCTCTACTAGTAGTTTGCACCTTAGAATCAAAACAGCCTCTAAAGAACCAACAGGTCTGTTACTGTTTGTATTATATTGTATACATTTATAGTGTATTCCTCCTCTCCCTTCCCCTGCTTTATCGTCCCTTATCCCTCCTTCTCTTCCCTCCTTTACATTCTCCTATTTGTCTCTCTCCCTCCCCTTTCTATACCCTACTTCTCCCCTCCCTACCCTACTTCCCTCCTCCTTTCCCCTCTACTTCCTCCCCTTCCTTTACTCTATCTACCCTTCCCTTCCCTTCCCTATCCCTCTTCAAACCTCCATTCCCTACCCCTCTTCTCCCTTCCCTTGCTCTTCCTCACTTTTCTTTACCCTATCTATCCTTCACTTCCCTTCTCCCTTCCCCTCATCTACCCTTCCTCTCCCTCCTCTTCCTTTACCATACCTACCATTATTTTCCCTTCCCTACCCTTCTCTCCTCCATTTCCTATCCCTATTGTACCCTCCCACTCCCTCCCCTTCCTTTACCCTACCTCCCCTTTCATTCCTCTTCCTACACCTTTCCTTCCTTTCCCTCTTCTCCCTTCTCTTCCTTCACAGCTTCATATCTCTCTCCTTTCGTCTGGTTTACCATCACCAATTCTCCCTTCCTACCCCTAACCTTTTTCTGAAATCCTTTCCTTTAATTTCTTCCCTTTCTTTCAACCATCCTCTTCCCTCTCCCCCTAACGCTTACCTCATCGTTCCTTTCCAACCCTCCATCCTTCCCTTCACACACCCTACCCTCCATCCTTCCCCTCCCACATCCTTTTCCTCACACACCCTACCCTCCATCCTTCCTCCCTCCTTCTCCTCACACACCCTACCCTCCATTCCACAATACGTATATACGACTGCCTGCAGGACTTATCACAGGATGTACCCAAAAATATTATAATATTTATCATTTGCACATTATCACGATATTTCCACTGTCACAAAGAGAGAGAGAGAGAGAGAGAGAGAGAGAGAGAGAGAGAGAGAGAGAGAGAGAGTTAAACCCTCCATCACCTTGCTATAACAGTAAAGAATATATACTACTTTTATCTACAATAAACAATACTACTGATTGAAAATATGAAAATAAAAGTGTCATATCCCAATCAGTGATTTAATAGAACAGACATACTATATACTAGATATATTATGTTTATGCTGAAATGTTAATTAATACTTAATTAAAATATAAAAATATATTAAGTAACAATGTTTTTCTCTCATGACAAACTCAGGTGGTATAATAATCAGGTTATAATATGTGTTCTTAGTGACACGCTTGTCAATTTTATTGGACAAAATATAATGCAATAAAAGGATACCTCTCACATATACAGAGATAATATGATCACGTAGTACTACAATAAAAGATAAACATACATGAAAGACATAGAGCTAAGCCTCTATTAGTTTTAATACTGTATGTGTGTTAATGTGTGTGTAGCCTTGTAATAGTGTATGTGTGTTAATGTGTGTGTGGCCTTGTAATAGTGTATGTGTGTTGATGTGTGTGTAGCCTTGTAATAGTGTATGTGTGTTAATGTGTGTGTAGCCTTGTAATAGTGTGAGTGTGTTTGTGTGTGTGTGGCCTTGTAATAGTGTGAGTGTGTTGGCGTGTGTGTGTAGCCTTGTAATAGTGTATGTGTGTTAATGTGTGTGTAGCCTTGTAATAGTGTATGTGTGTTGATGTGTGTGTAGCCTTGTAATAGTGTGAGTGTGTTGGTGTGTGTAGCCTTGTAATAGTGTATGTGTGTTGATGTGTGTGTAGCCTTGTAATAGTGTATGTGTGTTGGTGTGTGTGTGGCGTATAGTGTGTGTGTGTTAGGTTAGGTGATAGGTTGCGATAGTGTAAGGGGTCTGTCGTCCAGAAAGTATCTGCTGCAAATATCACACATTGACACAGGTGGACTAAACATTGTGGTGTCCAAGTCTACCTATTATTACTCAAAGAAGAATTGAGGGAGCATTGCAAAGTGGAACTGTTCAGTACAGAAAAGAATGTTGCCACAGAAGAAACCTGACCCAAAGAATATAGGAGAGGAAAGATATGAAGTGATAAAGAGAGGGAGAGATTATGAAGAAATACAGACCATTTCAAAGGAAGACAATCCAAAATAGTTGAATGTAGGATTTAATTAACTGTAGCAACAAAATACTTTACCCAATATGTATTAATAATAAACTCCAAAGATTGAAGCACTGAGAAGGATTTATACAAACACAACACTACAAGATGGTTACTGATCTGGTAGTGACCACACACACAAACACATACACACACTGGAAGTGTCATGACGTCATTTGTAAGTATAGTGGAGGAAGAGATAAAACATGATATTTAGATACTAAACTCCAGTGTACTGCGAACAACTTACTCCTTTGTAAATTATGGTGTTTTGCTTATCAATGTAGTATACTATATTTGAAGCGAGACAATTGATCAATATTTCAGATTGTTACACACATACACACACACATAAACCACAAAAATGGTTTAATTTCATATTGTAGTCCAAGTTAGTCTTATCGGAATTTAATGGTCAATAATTTTACAGCGAAAGGGATAATACGAACCCAACACACACACACACACACACACACAGCTGTTGACCTGTATCCCCAACCCTCATACTCACCAGTCTTCACCAGTCATTTGTGATACATAAGAAAAATAGAGTGACTTTTTATTCAGCGCCACAAGGGACAGTATAAGAATGTATCGGTACACCACACACCAACTATATAAACTCCGGCCACGTACTGGTCACCCTCCACCGGACGCTATCAACAGACCCAAACAGTGCAAGGTATTTCGGAATAGAAGCTGTAGGGGCGGCCGGCACTTACAAAAACAGAAACGAATACCTGTGATTACGCTAAAAAGAGAACCCAAACTAAAGCCAAAGAAACCATACAAACATTTTGAAATTCCACGGCTATGGTATAACCTCCCATCAGTGCTTCTCTCCAATGTGACATCCTTAAACAATAAACTAGATGAAGTGATAACTACAGTGAAATCAGTGAACCTAGACATAGTGGCAATAACAGAAGCATGGCAAGTTGTACCTGAAATATGTGTTATTGAAAATTATCAATTTTTTCACCAGCTAAGAACAGAGCGTAGAGGTGGTGGTTTGGTCATGTTCACCCGTGTGAACCTGTCCCCATGTAGCCTAGGTGTAGAAACCCCCAGGGAGATAGAGGCTTTGTGGGTCAAAATCACACCTCCATGTCATTCTCGCCATACCGCATCTGTCATCCTCTGCCTGGCCTACCACCCCCCACGCTCCCCTACGGGTCCACTACTCATCGACCACATCATCACCACTGCTGACACTCTGAAAGTTAGATTACCCTCCAGCAAACTTATCATCTGTGGTGATTTCAATGAACTGGATGTGGGAGATATACTCGACCATCTCAGCCTAAGTCAAGTAGTGGATTTACCCACTCACGGCCAAAACACCCTGGACCTGATAATGTCTGACATGACAGACCTGTACCTTCCACTACAGCCACTCCCTCACATGGGACGCAGCCCTCACTCATCTGTACTGTGGTCCCCAACCCCCACCACCTCCCTACCACCTACTGTTACCACCTATAGATCACTTACTGACTCAGCATTAAGACAATTTGGTCAGTGGGTGACAACATATCCATGGAATAAAGTCACTACACCTGAAGATGTCAACACCAAGTGGGAAAATTATCATTCTTTTGTTATGGAGGCCTACCATCATTTCTTTCCCTCCAAAACATCCAAGAGACATCCCTCTGACCTTCCATGGATCACCCCTAGAATAAAACGCCTCCTAGAACTGCGTAACCAGGCATTTTACACCAACAACCACCTGCACAAACAATTGAGGAACCAGGTAGCCTAATCAGAGAAATTCGTGAGGTAAAGAAGTCGTATTACCCCACCAAGGTGCACCATCTCCTCCAAAACAACTCCAGTCAGTGGTATACCAAGATAAAAACCCTTTGTGGCCTGAGAAAGACTTCAAAACCCCTCCATTTCCTCACTGGTGTGTCAAACGAGGAAGCAGCTGAGCAGATTAACACCCACTTTGCCACCATTTGTCAAGTTGCCAAAAAAAAATTGCTAAGTCTCAAACAAAAAAAATCCACCACTCCACTTGACTTACCCATCAAAATTTACAAAGAGTTTTCCCCTGAACTTGCAGTACCCATCACTTCAATAATTAATGCCTCCCTTAGAGTGGAAAACCTCTTTCATAACACCCATCCCTAAGTTGCCAAACCCTCCCACACTAAATGATCTTAGACCAAATGCCATTACCACTGTTCCGAGTCTCATCTGTGAAGATTTTATATTCAACTGGGCATATGATACCATCAGTAATCATATTGACTTTCAATAATTTGGCAACATGGAATCTACCTCTACCACTCATTGCCTTGTCAGTCTGCTTGACTTCATCTATCAGAACCTCGACAAGCGCAAAACATCTTTTGCTTTAACCTTCATAGATTTTCGGAAGGCTTTTGATCTAGTGGATCACACCACAGTGATAAAAAAAAGGGCTTAAATTAGGTCATTCTTGCTATCTTATGGCATGGTTGTGTGACTTTCTGTGTGAGAGACAGCAGGTCACACGGTATCAAAATCACACCTCCACCTTTCTAAACCTGACCTGTGGTGTCCCCCAGGGAACATGTATAGAGTGGATGATTACTTGTTTATTATATTTGTAATGGTGGGAATAGGACTATTTTTATATCTGTCCGTTCTTGTTTTAATTCCCGGGGTCACTAACTGAAGCGTTGCGTGTGATCGCCAGCGGTTTTAATATGGAAGTTGGGGAACAGACTGTTGGCCGAGTTAGTTGTATTTTGTAAAATCTTCCCCGCGATAATTACTGATACATCGTACGTCTGCACTTTAAGATGTTATTATTCAGTAATTATATTAACATCATAGATAAGAATTGGTGTGCAACATACAGTAAAACAGCAATTACAAGTATAAAATAGTACAGGAGTTGGCAGAACTAATAACATTTATATTAGTTCATACCTGCACCTTTGGCTTAAAACAAAATAACACTATGTTTCTGAAAGAACAATGCCCTATGTTAAAAAAAATGAGAGCAATCAGAAAAGTTTTTCACCTCTAATTATACATTTTTATGAGGCCGAAATCACGCGGGAAAGAGATCACCGACCGAGAGACTTCCCCAACTTTGTTGTGAACAATTATTTTATCTGGTGAAAAGTGGCAGTTTGTCATAGGTTCGTGACGTCGGGAATTAAATTTAAAAGTATAGAAGGAATAAGAGTGTTGGAGAGCAAGTGAACAGAGTTCGAAAAAGTGAATTTTCCAAACCATTCACAACGTTGAGAGAGGTTTAGAAGACTCCCTTTTTCGCACTCTGTTCAACTACTCACCAACACTCCTTAGACCCTGGTCAAGCACTAGCACCCATGACTGTACATACATACATGCACGCAATACTTACTGCTGGGCCAAAATCTAGCAGTTGGGTTATAACGATAGAACCATCCATGGTATAAAATTGGAAATAGCCTGTAAGGGCCGAAATACTCATACACATTTATACATACTCGTACACATTTATACACACCCATACACATTTGTACACAGTTATACGCATTTAATCACATGTTCCTGTGAAGTAATATCTTAATATTTCATCGATAGTTATGTGGTGTATTAGTGGAAGGCGAGAATATAACTGCTTGTTCAGCAGTCTCCTCATCCCCCCCCCCCCCCCTTCCTTGGGATGTCGACGTCAGCGCCATCTACACTACTCAACGCCGGCAGCGCCATCTATCCGAGGTTTCGTATGGATGGAAGAACTGACTGGTGGCAGAACGGAGCTGCACTCTGACTTGTTAGGAGCTCTGAGCCTCCTCTGCCTCCTTCTCTCACCTGGAGCTTAATCCAGCGCTTGGGCAGCGTCTGGTCTGCCTCCTCCTTGTGTTAGGACTCTGCTACCTGGCCAAGTGTTGTGTGTTGGGATTTGTACTGTGTTGTGTGGAGTGATACTGTGTGGTATATATATATATATATATATATATATATATATATATGTGTGTGTTGTCTACCCGGGGCTGGGGTCGCAACAATATGAACACTTGTGGCCCAAAATAAACACAAGATTTTATAGTTATACTATACACTCACCAGCACTGCCCCCTGGACAGCTGGGGTTCACACATATTCAGAGATGTAGCACCACTGTGATTATTTAACTGGAAACAATCCACGTGTGTGATATGGAGTATCCTCGATACACTAGTACATAAAGTGAACTTTGTTGTTTAAGGATTAAATTACTTAAATCTCTTAATCATATGAGTAACTGTACCACGCGGCAGTGCTGACGATTGTATAGTATAATTATATAAAATGTGAGGCCTGTTAATATATACTGTACGGCACAACTGTTGTAAAGTCATGGTCTAATGTACTGCAACACCTTCCAATGAGATGGCTTCGAAAAATGATCCGAAACTATAGCTGTTGGTGTGTGCAATTTTGGTTCATAAAATTAACTCAAATAGCTCGCTTTTATTCACCAGGTTGCAGTACATTAGACCATCACTTTACGACAGAACAATAACGTATTGTTTATTATACTCTATAGAGAAGTGAGCGATAGACCTACACTTGTGTTCTGGCTTCGGTTATTGTACTGTACTGTACTGTACTGTCCACCTTCCAATAAGAGCACTGTCGCCTCATTAAAAACGACATGAAACTTACGATTTATAGTCCCAGAATCGGAGCAACAGACTATAAAAAAATTCCACGTTAAAATATGACAGTTCCATATGTTAAAACTAAAGGGGGGGATTTTAGTGTTTATAATTGTGAATTTAGATGTGGCTTCTATATATGTCTACTTTTCACCCACTAGACTTAATTATCAATGTTGACAATCTAGCAAATCAAATTGTAACATATTATTTTTCCAACAAAGAGAATATATGTTTCTCACCTTTGATTCGTCCAGTTTTAATAGAAACAGTGGATTTGGTTATGTAATAATTGACAAATGTTATGTTACGATGGATAATAATGTTTTTATCACATTAAACGTTTAAGCTACTGGGTAACACTCACGCAGTTCACAAATTAAGTTGAGTTTAGATTGGGAAAATAATATCAGTTATGTATTCAACTCGAAAGCATTAAGGAGGTGCGAGAATAGGGGACAGGCTTGGGGGTGTGGGAATAGGGGACAGGCTTGGGGGGGCAGTTTGGGGGTGCGGGAATAGGGGACAGGCTTGGGGGGGGGCAGTTTGGGGGTGCGGGAATAGGGGGCAGGCTTGGGGGTGCGGGGATAGGGGACAGGCTTGGGGGGGGGCAGTTTGGGGGTGCGGGAATAGGGGGCAGGCTTGGGGGTGCGGGAATAGGGGACAGGTTTGGGGGTGCGGGAATAGGGGGCAGGCTTGGGGGTGCGGGGATAGGGGACAGGCTTGGGGGTGCGGGAATAGGGGACAGGCTTGGAGGGGGGGGGGGGGTAAATAGCCTATCCCCTATTCCTGCACCTCCGTAACTCCCATTCCAGCCTGTCCCCCTACTCCCGCACCCCCCAAAAAAACCCTAACCCCTCCCCAAGTCTGTTCCCCTACATATCCCTAAGTCTGTCTAACTCATATACACAACTAATTCAAATCATCCTGACATATCTTCACTCACATCACTCATATATTGGGTGTCAAATATAATCATCCATATAGTGGGGTAACTCACGTAAGACTTTGACAGTTTCCTTCTGTTTCTTAGATGATAAACTTTCCAATAAATAGATTAACTACCATCTTTTAATTTATTACAAGCAGCTACACACTACTTAAAACAATAACACACACACCAACACATACACACACACGTTAACTACCATCTTTTAATTTATTACAAGCAGCTACACACTACTTAAATCAATAACACACACACACACACACCAACACATACACACACACGTTAACTACCATCTTTTAATTTATTACAAGCAGCTACACACTACTTAAAACAATATCATATGTGAACGTTAAAACATTAAGAGGAGGGTCTACTTTTGGTACATTAGAGCGTCTTGATTCCTCCAAAGTATGCCAGGAAACAGGACCAGAAGAGCAAAAATAATGGGGTTCTGTTGCTTGGAATAGTTTGGAGGATTCAGTTGCTCCAGATTTACCAACACAGAACTTCCCCCTTAAACAGTAAATTGTTTAAGATACACATATGTGAATGTTTATTATTGACCGCTACTGTACTGTATAATTATAATAGAATATATTCCACTGAGAAAAACATGATTTCGAGAATAAATATTATTAGTTTATAAAGAATATTCCTCACAAATTACAAATATATAATAATTATAATCTTCATAGCAAAATTGGTTCTAATGTGTAATATTTTGTGGTTGCCAACAAATTGGCTCAAATTAACATATTGCAACAATCAATAATTCCTGTAGTTCTCATCAATGTTAATTCTTGACTATGCAGTAAAGGAAGATAAAACAAAATAAAAAAAATAACCTTAAATCACAGTAAAAAAAAAAAAAAAAAAAAGTACCTTAAATCACAGTAAAGGAAGATAAAAAAAATAAGTGCCTTAAATCACAGTAAAGGAAAATTAAAAACAAATAAAAACAAATGCCTTAAATCACAGTAAAGGAAGATAATAAAAACAAGTGCCTTAAATCACAGTAAGGGAAGATAAAAAAAAAAAAAAAACTTAAATCACAGTAAAGGAAGATTAAAAGCAAAATAAAAAAAATAACCTTAAATCACAGTAAAGGAAGATAAAAAAAAAAAAAAATGTACCTTAAATCACAGTAAAGGAAGATAAAAAAAAAAAAAAATGCCTTAAATCACAGTAAAGGAAAAAAAACAAAAATAAACAAATGCCTTAAATCACAGTAAAGAAAGATAAAAAAAAACAAATGCCTTAAATCACAGTAAAGGAAAATTAAAAAAAAAAAAAAAAAATGTACCTTAAATCACAGTAAAGCAAGATAAAAAAAAAAAAGTGCCTTAAATCACAATAAAGGAAGATGAAAAAAAAAAAAAATGTACCTTAAATCACAGTAGAGGAAGATAAAAAAAAAAAAAATGCCTTAAATCACAGTAAAGGAAAAAAAAACAAAAATAAACAAATGCCTTAAATCACAGTAAAGAAAGATAAAAAAAAAATAATAACCTTAAATCACAGTAAAGGAAGATTAAAAAAAAAAAAAAATGTACCTTAAATCACAGTAAAGGAAAAATAAAAAAATAAATAAAAAAAAGTACCTTAAATCACAATAAAAGAAGATGAAAAAAAAAAAAAATGTACCTTAACTCACAGTAAAGGAAAAAAAAAAAAAAAAAAATGTACCTTAAATCACAATAAAGGAAGATAAAAAAAAAAAAAAGTGCCTTAAATCACAGTAAAGGAAAATTAAAAAAAAAAAAAAAAGTACCTTAAATCACAGTAAAGGAAGATAAAAACAAAACAAAAAAAATGCCTTAAATCACAGTAAAGGAAAAGAAAAAAAAAAAAAATGTACCTTAAATCACAGTAAATGAAGATAGAAAAAAAGAAAAAAAATTACCTTAAATCACAGTAAAGCAAGATAAAAAAAATAATTGCCTTAAATCACAGTAAAGGAAAATTAAAAAAAAAAAAAAAAAATGTACCTTAAATCACAATAAAGGAAGATAAAAAAAAAGAAAAAAGTACCTTCAATCACAGTAAATGAAGATAAAAAAAATAAAAAAATGCCTTAAATCACAGTAAAGGAAGATAAAGAAAATAATTGCCTTAAATCACAGTAAAGGAAAAAAAAAAAAAAAAAAAAAGTACCTTAAATCACAGTAAAGGAAAAAAAAAAAAAAAAAGTACCTTAAATCACAGTAGAGGAAGATAAAAAAAATAATTGCCTTAAATCACAGTAAAGGAAAATTAAACAAATGAAAACAAGTACCTTATTTCACACTAGATTTTAGGGGGGTGCGGGAGTAAGGGACAGGCCTGGGGGGGAGGGTGCAGGAATAGGGGAAAAGGGGGTAGAAAGCCTGTCCCCTATTTCCGCACCCCCCCAAGGCTACTTCCCAACTTCCGAACCCCCCTAACCCCTCCCTAAGCCTGTCCCCCCTATTCCCGCACCCCCCAAAAGCCTGTCCCCTATTCCCGCACCCCCCAAAAGCCTGTCCCCTATTCCCGTACCCCTCAAACCCCAAGCCTGTCCCCTATACCCCCCCCAAGCCTGTCCCCTATACCCGCACCCCACAACCCCCCCCAAGCCTGTCCCCTACATTCCTGCACCCCTTCCCCCCCAAGCCTGTCCCCTATACCCGCACCCCACAAACCCCCCCCAAGCTTGTCCCCTACATTCCTGCACCCCCCAAAGCCCCCCCCCCAAGCCTGTCCCCTATACCCGCACCCCACAACCCCCCCCAAGCCTGTCCCCTACATTCCTGCACCCCCCCCCCCAAGCCTGTCCCCTACATTCCTGCACCCCCCCCCACCCAAGCCTGTCCCCTATACCCGCACCCCACAACCCCCCCCCAAGCCTGTCCCCTACATCCACACTCCCCCCCCCCCCCCATATTTCCCTATCTTAGTTTAGTCATCCGAATCCGTTTCAATGTCGGTCGAAGGCAAGAGATTCCAGATGTTTGTGGGTTTGACGTCTGACTTGGCTTGTTTTATTTCCCTCGCCAGATTTGTACATTGGAGTCCATCCTGAAAATAATAATAATAAAAACACTAAAGTCTGTTCACAACTTGTGTTCCGCTGGCCTCTTATGCTTAGATAGATAGAAATAGATAGATAGACAGATAAGAAATAGATAGAAATAGAGACAGATAGAAAGATATAGATAGAAATAGATATAAAGATATAGATATAAATAGATAGAGGAAAATGGAACAGAGTATAGTGAAGTATAGAAACAAATATATATATTGTACTTTATATATTATTCGAGCTAGCCATGTGTACACACATTCTCTCTCTCTCTCTCTCTCTAGCAGTTCTGTACACTCGTGATACGTAATTTCTGACCAGAGACGAACGGCAGGCACCACACACACACACACACACACACTACATTCAAACTCAGCTTCTATAGGTGTACTGGGTGGGGAAATGAACAATACCACACACACACACACACTACATTCAAACTCAGCCTCTATAGGTGTACTGGGTGGGGAAATGAACAATACCAGACACACACACACACACACACACACACACACACTACATTCAAACTCAGCCTCTATAGGTGTACTGGGTGGGGAAATGAACAATACCACACACACACACACACACACACACACTACATTCAAACTCAGCTTCTATAGGTGTACTGGGTGGGGAAATGAACAATACCAGACACACACACACACATACCCTACATTCAAACTCAGCCTCTATAGGTGTACTGGGTGGGGAAATGAACAATACCAGACACACACACACACATACCCTACATTCAAACTCAGCCTCTATAGGTGTACTGGGTGGGGAAATGAACAATACCAGACGATTCGAAGCTTTCTACTCCTCACTCACACTCTGGTCAGAAATTATGTATCACAAGTGTAATGTAGATTTAAGGTGAAACTGATCGGTCTTCATAATTAGTTGTTTAGTGCTGCAATATGCAATTATCTGCATTAACATTTCAACATTCATGAATACTTGCAAGTTACCATCCACAATACCTTGTTAAAGACATCTTGATCATTGATAAAGAAACCTTCAATCTCTGCATTCTCCAGCTGCTCTGCCATGTACTTCAGAAGCCGCTGGAACCCGTACCCTGCATCACAAACAATAGAACTTTACACTTGTACAAATGAGTGGGGAAATCATTACTATCAATCAGGATCTGTTGTCTCACATGCAGTATTTATCTAAAGCTTTACACCTTAATTTTTCCCTATAGCATTATGTACAGTCGGCGGCAAAAGTCGTGTCGCCTCACTTGCTTCACCGAGGCACGCGATGTTCATAGACTCGAGATTATTAGGTGGAGAAAACATGTGTATTTCTCGAGTCCATGAACACTGCCTGTCTCAGTGAAGCAGGTGAGGCGACACGACTTATGCCGCCGACTGTACAGTTGCTAAAACAAAAAAGTATTGCGACAACTATTGATACAACATTAAATATATTAACGTCCATAGTTGTTTGTAGAGATTATAAAATGTATTACAGAAGGATATGCATATTTCCTTCCGTTATACATGCTTTTATAGTCCCTACAAATATGTGGATATTACTAGGGTTAAAGTTCTATCAAGATTTGTTGCAATGCCTTTTTTGGCAACTGTACCCTTTCTCCCATAAAGTCAAAATGTGTATGAAAAAACACAAAATAAGCTGAAAATAAACAGCATGATACACAAACTTACAAATTTTGAGTCCATCTAACTCCTCGTAGTGTTTGATAGCCACCCTCTTGAAGTGGAAGGGCCTCAAGCCGTAATCTTTTTTCCAACCTCTGTCTTGACTTACCAGCTTAGCCAGAAGGACTGCTCCACGTACATCATCTGCACAACACACCAATATACACCATTATTTCCGTCTTTAATTAAGGCATAATATAAAGTTAATTCATGTAAGATATAGGTTGCTTACTGTTTGTGTATCAACATATTTCGTGTGGTTTATCATAGAGATATCGGGCTTACACAATGTCTGAATTACATTCTTACACGATTCATTCATGCAGTGTTTTTCCAAAGTAGAGAAAGATGTTGACAACAGGAGATGATAGTCGTTTTTAACCATGAAGCGGTTGTGAGGTGCGAGGCTGAAGAACAAGGAATACTGGTGCTTCTCCAAGTAGGACTCTAACACACTCGGCAACTCCTCCTTAGGCGTCATGTTGTCCAGTTGTCCCCAATCTGGCTCTGCTCAGGAAAGAAACAATATAATCAATAATTAAGGGAGTGTGGGAATAGGGGGGTTTAAGCGGGGTGCGGGTTTTTTGGGGGGATGTGGGAATAGGGGACTGTGAGGGTGCTCGAATCCCTCAGGTTCTTTAGTAAGGAATAAAGCACTTCGTCTCTACCCTTAGTTTCCAAGATGCATGATACCCCTCTACTGATCCAAGGACCAGAGAAACAAGACAAAATATATATGAATATATTTACATAACACGTAAGCCAAAACTCCACCATCCAGAGACACTAACAATACACTACACCCATAGTAGATACATCACACAACACAATAGGTTAATCCACAACACGGGAGATGTTTCTCAGTAAGTCACTGGTACCCGACACACCATCAGTCCCCGCAACCTCAATATCACTATTAAGAAGCTCGCTGTCGATTACAGGGCGTACAGTGGTCCATGTAGAGACCAAGTTGCTGAGGTCTCTTAGAGGCAGTAGCTAGAGCGGAGGTAGAAATAGCCAATGCCCACAAGGCTACCTGCTACTCCAAGTGAGATTGGGAGAGACGCTGGATGGTCTGTTCTCAGTCATGAGTAACCCGGCTCTGCCCAACTAGAGGAGTGTAGATACGACGTAAACTGCCCATTATACCCAATTTTTGGGAGACAGACCTTGAGATTGACCGAACATGCCTATCAAAAGTCAGTTTGGCATCAAATGTAACTCCCAGAATAACCAGATTCTCAGACCCTCCAATACAGTCCCATCAAGAATCAAGGATGGCGATAAAGGATACACCGTGTGAGACCTATAGAGACGACCATTGCCCTAGTCTTGTCAGCATTCAACCTCATACCCTACAACCTGCACCAATCACCAATTTTAACCAGGTCACGATCCAATGACTGAGCAACAGAATTCCTGGCACCAGGGGTCGGCACAACATCAATGAGAGTGGAGTCATCTGCATAAGCATACAGGTCATTCTCCAAGATGTTCAAGAGTTCATAGGTATACACGAATTCTACTCTTTCACTTCGCACACTATCCACAACAACATACTGGGATGGAGCAGTGAGGAATTACGACAAGACAGACAATATTGAACCGCCAACACCAACAGAGTGAAGTCTGTAGAGAACACCTAGATGGTTAACCCTATCAAACGTAGCAGAGAAGTAAAGTTGCACCAGTCTAGCCTCACGACCCAACTCCAAAGCATTCTGCAGTACATGAGAGATACACAGAAGTGCATCACACTGTGAGGGTGGGAATACACCATTACGTTCCATGAAATACTTAAACGCACAGCTACCAGCCTCTCAAACACATTAGACAACACAGGAGGGATGGAAATAGGCCTGTAATTATCAACTGAAGATGAAGCAGGGCCCTTGGGAATTGGGGTAACATTAGCAGACCTCCAACATTCAGGAAAATTATCAACACAAAGAAGTTTCCTGAAGACAACACTGAGGCGGAGAGCTAGGACATCAGCCGTCTGTTTAAATAACAGAAGAAACATTCCCAAAGGGTCAATACCACCATAAGAGTCCAACTCGTGAAGGAGTGTTTTAACTTCTCTTGACTAAAGGCAAATGATGAGAGACTAGGACAGGGGTGACATATGGAAGGCAACTCTACAGACTCCCTTGGCTGATTGCTATCAAAATGAGCTGCAAGCAATGCAGCCTTACCACCGGGCTCACACACCAACCACCGTCACCAACCAAAGGGGGGAGGGGGGGAGAAGAATCAGACCCAAGCACTCTTGAAGGTAGACCACCATTTATGTTGGCTCCTAGCATTCAGCAACACATCCCTGACTCCAATAAAGCATTGTCTCTTTAGGACTTGGCTTCTTCATCATGGGAAGATACAGCCCAGGAAGCGGTGGGTTGGCTAGATCATGTGTAATAAGGCAGTGTGGTGCATGTACTGATGTGATACAACTATTGTGTCTTGTAACTGTCTAGTTGGTTTTTGTAGTTTCCTCCACAGCCTATGACTTATTGCAGTCCAAGCCCAGATATCTATTTGTTGTTAATGTTACATGTTGTTACATGATTGTATTATTATATTCTAGTTTAGCTTTCTAGGTTAGCTATAAAGATTAATATGTAAAGTATAACCTGAGGAAAGTTTGATGATTTATCTTTTGTTCAGCCATGTAACCACCTAATAATAACAAGACATCATTCGATGGCAAACCGACCCTCAAAGATGCCAGCGACCACTCGCCCTTTGCTATCTTTATTTTTTGTGACCTTGACCTTCGACCGATTTTGCCCAAAAGTTAATCATTTTGTTTTGTGATGAATATCTATCAATGGAAAAAAAATGAACATCAAACGGCTAAACCTGTGGACGCTAGACTGTAAACAAACACACAAACAGATATATAAATAAATATCCGGCACCGAAAACAATACACCTCCCCCTTCGGGGCGGTGTAATAATATATAGAGACACAAACTGACTTGCCATGAACCCCAAGTGAAGACAACATCTTTACTAACATCTTGACTACCCCTGGTTCCACAGTGGTTACATCGCTCCGTAACATTAGGTAAAGAGAGGACGTGCATTATTGAAAAATAATAATAATAATAATAAAATAGAAGATAAATGATGTTACGCCCAACGTACTTGGTATTCCAATTCTCTATTGGCCATGCCCGGAGTTTGGGCCCAACACTAGATTTAAAATTAAAGGGTGAACGCTTAATAGTTCTGACTGCAAGATCAGTATAATTTAAGGGCATGGAGAAAGATAAATTAGTTTTACACAATTATATTACCACATATTAAAGACACAGAAATAAACACATAAGAAACAACATACATTACACAATATTAAATACACGAAATACACGAAATATAAGTAAACCCATATAATACACAAGGAGAGGGCAGAGGTGAGATTTCTAAAGATATATATATATATATATATATATATATACTCAACACAATGAAGTGAGTGGTTGGCAGAGCTGAGAGACACTGAGTAAATCCTTGGTGGAAGACTGGAACACACTGTATGTACACCATACGAAAGCTCTCTGTGGAGTCCTCACTCGAACCACCTGTCCCCGCTATTTAACATTTTTATTTCCCGCCAAAACCCAAATCCTCCTCTCCTATTGGTAGAGGGAAAAAGACATTATTGGTGGAAACCTAAACAAAGGCCTAATCTGCTTAACCACCGTCTTGGTAGTTCCCTGTAGATGAACCCACAAGTTTCGTATTGAGGGTCGTAACATACCCCCTTCACCAAAACCTCTGTAGGGGTCCGGAAGAGGTAGATTATAAGTGACCCCACAAGTAGAAACGTTGGGTTGTTGCAGGGAATAACCTTTATACTGGGAACGCTCTCGACAGGGTGTCTGCGACAAGGTTGTCAATTCCTTTTATGTGTTTCACTAGAAGATTATAGGGTTGTAACTGAAGAGCCCATCGAAGGATACGTTGATTGGTAGACTTCATCGAGTTAATAAAGGTTAAGGGATTATGGTCGCTGAACACTTTCACTACATGGGGACTAGTTTGCAGATAGCATTCAAATTTCTTCACTGCTAGGACCAAGGCTAACCCTTCTTTTTCAATAGTGCTGTAATTACACTGGTAGGTTTTCAACTTGGTGGAGAAGTAGGCTATGGGGTGGAGAACATCGCTGTTTTCTTGTAGTAGTACCCCACCTACTCCAACTCCACTTGCGTCGATTTGTAGATGGAAGGGTTCTCTGTAGTTTGGAGTATGCAAGACGGGTTGTGAGGAGAGGAATAGTTTGAGGTTCTGGAAGGCGACATCACAGTTGTCTGTCCAGCAGAAAGGCACCTTCTTGCTCACAAGATTAGTTAAAGGTGCTGCGACGTCAGCGAAGTTACTACAGAACCTCCTGTAGTATCCAGACATCCCCAGGAACCTCATAACTTCCTTCCTTGTTGTAGGTGTAGGGAAGGACAGGACAGCTGCAACATTGGCATCCTTGGGTCGTACTCGTCCTCCTCCAACTGTGTGTCCCAAGTACTCAACAGTTCCTTTCCCAAAGGTACACTTGCGGAGGTTGATTGTTAGTCCAGCTTCCTGAAGTCGACCCATGAGAAGGTGTAGGCGAGCCATGTGTTCATCCCACGTATCTCCTGTTATAACCACGTCATCCAAATAGGCTCCAACACCATCAAGACCTGATATCACCCAGTCCATCACTCTTTGAAAGGAAGCAGGAGCGTTACACATACCGAATGGTAAAACCTTGTATTGAAAGAGCCCAGAAGGGGTGATAAAAGCAGAAATCTCTTTGGCTTTAGTAGACAGGGGAATTTGATAATACCCTTTTAGAAGGTCAATAGTAGTGATATATTTTGAGACTCCTATGCGATCAATGAGATCGTCTATTAATGGTAATGGGTAGGAATCCCGAATGGTAACCTGATTAACCTTACGATAATCTGTACAAAGCCTATGTGAACCATCTGGCTTTGCTACCAACAAGCAAGGGGAAGCCCAAGGTGACATGCTGGGTTCGGCCAGGTTGTTACTTAGTAAATGGTCAACTTCCTGGTCCATGATTGTCCTCTTTGATGGATTTAGTCTATATGGGGCTTGACGGATAGGAGACTGAGTGTCTGAAATCAACTTCACCTCATGAAATAGATAAGTGCAAAACCCAGGGAAATCAGAGGTCACCGAGGGATATTGATTGAATAAACAAACTAAGTCTGATTGGTGTTGGTTAGACAAATCATCGTAATGTTGCGATAAGTTTTTAAGAAGGACACTGTTGGAGAGAGGCTCCTGAACTGAAGGCCAACTGGCTATTTCTCCATCTTCTCCATAAGTGTCCCCCTCAGTAGTCATCACAGGATTAGTCTCTGCTACACACAGGGTTACTGCACCACAATGGTTATTTGTTGGGTTATCCAACTCCTTAACTGTAACAGGATGTCCATAAACCTCCTCTGGTTGTCTGGAATGATAGGGTTTGATTAGATTAATATGAACAATTTGACTTTTCTTACGCCTATCAGGTGTAGTTATTATATAATTTACTGGATTGAGCTGTTTTTGAACAGTATAAGGTCCAGAATATTTCCTTGACAAGGGGTTACCAGGAATTGGAAGGAAAAGTAATACCTTTTGACCAGGCAAAAATTGTCTAGGTTTGGCTTTCTTATCATAGTGTTTCTTTGATTTATCTTGACTCCCTTGCAAATTAAGTTGGGCAAACTTCCTAACCTTGTCAAGTTTCTCCATAAGGTTTGATATATATTCCTGGACAGTGACTGGAGTTGAGTGGGACAAAATCCAATTGTCTTTCAAGACTTTTAAGGGACCTCTAATGTTACGCCCGTATAATAATTCAAAGGGGGAGAATCCCATGGATTCCTGTATAGATTCTCTATAAGCAAACAAAAGCCAATCCAAAGATTCATCCCACGCAGCTCCATTTTCAATGCAGTACTTTTTAAGCATTTGTTTTAGTGTTTGGTGAAAACGTTCCAGACAGCCTTGCGACTGGGGATGATAAGCCGAAGAGACAATGTGTTCGACTCCCAGAGTATCTAAAACATTTTTAAAAACTTTGCTGGTGAAATTAGAACCCTGATCCGTCTGTATTCTTCGAGGTATACCTTTGGATGTAAACATATGTAGGAGGGGTTTCAGTATAGACTTGACCGTGATATTTCTTAGAGGGAATGCCTCTGGATACCTGGTTGTGGCATCCATCACCGTTAACATATACTGGTGTCCCTTTTTTGTCTTAGGAAGGGGTCCCACACAGTCTATAATTATTCGTTCAAAGGGTTCATTCACTACTGGAATGGAATATAAAGGGGCAGGAGGAATGGGTTTGTTAACTTTACCAGCAAGTTGACACACATGACAGGTTTTTACAAAACTTTTAACATTCTCCCTAATACCAGGCCAGAAGAAATGGTTTAATATCCTATGATATGTTTTACGGAATCCCAGATGTCCACCACCAGAACTATCATGTGCCAGTTTTAACACCTCAGACCGAACTGATGAGGGTAACACTATTTGGTGTGTTTCAGACCAAGAATCGGAGGAGGACAAATGGGGTTTCCGATAGGCACGCATAAGTACTCCATTATCATAATAAAAGGCAGGCAAAGTATCTAACTCCGTTTTCCCTACAGCAACATGTCTCTCGGAGGTCAAAGAAGGATCAGTATCTTGCGCCTTTATCAATTCTTCTCTAGAGAGCAAGTCAGGGATTAGGGGAGTGGAAGGCAGCTGTGAATGAATTTGAACCTGAGGAGCTAAAGAAGCCTGTGAACGGGTTATTGCACAGGAGGGAAACAGGTCTGAAGGATCAGGATGACATACAAGTTGTGGTTGTTCAGGAATTAGGACATTAGGTACTACTAGTTTTCCCCCTATATCATTACCGAGTAGTAACTGAATTCCTTTTACTGGCATGGGTTCATCTCTGACAGCCACCTGAACACAAGAGTTGACAAGAAGGCAATCTAGATAAACTTTGGCTAAAGGATACTGAGTGTTAGAAGTGAGATCAGAGATTAGCACTTTGTCTCTGGTAAAGTTACTTTCTATACAAGGAACTGCATTACTCAACAATATGGATTGAGCGGCTCCTGTGTCCCTCAAGATATTAACTGGGTACGACTGACCATCCTTTGTAAGAGAGACATGACCTAGAAAAGTGTAATCTTTAAACAATAGTTCTGGTTGAGAAATATTACCATTATTAGTAGCTACAGGATTAGATGGAGTGGTTGACGAGCCTGACCTGAAAGAACTGGAATTATTCCTACTGCTTACACATTTTGGGTGTCTACAGAAAGCAATAGTGTGACCTGGTTTCTTACAATAAGCACATGTTATGGTATTATTATTATATGAATCATTGTTCTTCGGCTTATCTGGAAATGAATGATTATTATAAGGGACATGACCAGAGGAAGCTTTTACATTAACCGAGTGCTCTCCTTCCAGCCTTCCCCAAGTTTCCAGTCTCAAAGCTTGTGCATCAGCCAGCTCTGCCACCCTAAACAATTCTCTCTCATCCCTCTCCTCTATGTATTTAACAATGGAAAAGGGCACTTTGTTCTTAAACTCCTCTAAAACCATGAGATTCACTAGATTCGAATAGGTAGTCACTTCAAGAGCATTTAGCCACTTTTTAAAAAGTTTAAGTTTTTCATTAGCAAATTCTATGAACGACTGTTGCTTTGGTTTTGAAAGTTTTCGAAATTTATTTCGGTATGTCTCAGGAGTTACAGCATGAGCATGAAGAAGTTGTCGCTTAACAAAGTCATAGTCTTCGGGCTGGTCTAAATTTATGTACACACGAAATGATTTACCAGTGAGCTTAGGTGCAATTAAGATCATCCATTGTTCCTTTGGCCACTCGCTCTTAGTAGCAAGTCGTTCAAAAAGATTAAAAGATCCCTCTATATCACCCTCATCAAAAGTGGGTATCATAGAACATGCATGAGATATGTTAAAAGAAATTTCCTTCTCTCTAATCCTGATTTCTTCTCTTACCTTATCTTTAGATATGGCTAACTTATCTCTTTCAAGTTCCATGTTTAACATCATTCTCCGCTCCTCTAGGGCCATTTTCTGGTTCCTTTCCTGCTGCTCCATGGCAATTTTCTGCTGCTCTAATTTAAATTGCATCTCTATTCTATATTTTTCAATTTCTGCTGAATTAGTCAAAGAACCTCCAAGTGACTGAGGCATTATATCTATGTTAGCAGTTGCCTGAATAGGAGATCCTAGACAAAAGTTAGAAGGGTCAGGTTCCTCATCAGATATGGGAGGGAGATTCATAAGTCCAGCATTAACTAGGTATTGTACAGCAATATCCTTAATATTAGGTTTGGTAATCTTAGATGGATGGTAAGGTAAAGGTATCTGATAGTGGGTTATTATCTTAACCCAGTCCTCTTTCCTTAACAAGTCAATGTACTCATGATTAGGTTTATTGATAAACTGGTCAATATCAATACCTTCACCTTCCATAATAAATAAATTCCTTATATACTAGATATGAAATGTAGAAGAAGAGAGTGGATTTGGTTTGAATGCAGCGGCCTAATCGCAGACACAGCCCTAAGCCTATGTTTAACGACCACCAAATGCTCTCATAGTGAGGTGTTTATCAATTAGTCTAGTAGGGGGATACACCGAGGAACAGTGTATATGAAAAGGTTTGGTTAGGACAACTTCCAAACGATGAGTGTTCTACATGAGGTACTCCAGATTTTCCACAGAAAATTGATATGAATGATAAAACACCCGTATTCCCCAATTCCAAGATAGAATCAATGACTAAACTAATACTTATAATAGTCCTAGAGATGAAAACCAAATCAATTCGTTTGGAGTTCGAAAAGAAAGTGCCCTTTTGTGTAGCCGCACACACAAGCAAGGAAAGACACTTTGAGAGTGCTTTTCTACCAACCAAGATAACACAGTATCACAGAACTCCACCACATAAAATATATACAAGTATCATGAAATTAGATAGTTACACAGCAATAAAATAATATGAGTTACTTAATGATCCGAAGATCCTGGCGAGGTCGCCATTAATGTTACGCCCAACGTACTTGGTATTCCAATTCTCTATTGGCCATGCCCGGAGTTTGGGCCCAACACTAGATTTAAAATTAAAGGGTGAACGCTTAATAGTTCTGACTGCAAGATCAGTATAATTTAAGGGCATGGAGAAAGATAAATTAGTTTTACACAATTATATTACCACATATTAAAGACACAGAAATAAACACATAAGAAACAACATACATTACACAATATTAAATACACGAAATACACGAAATATAAGTAAACCCATATAATACACAAGGAGAGGGCAGAGGTGAGATTTCTAAAGATATATATATATATATATATATATATACTCAACACAATGAAGTGAGTGGTTGGCAGAGCTGAGAGACACTGAGTAAATCCTTGGTGGAAGACTGGAACACACTGTATGTACACCATACGAAAGCTCTCTGTGGAGTCCTCACTCGAACCACCTGTCCCCGCTTTTTATACATTTTTATTTCCCGCCAAAACCCAAATCCTCCTCTCCTATTGGTAGAGGGAAAAAGACATTATTGGTGGAAACCTAAACAAAGGCCTAATCTGCTTAACCACCGTCTTGGTAGTTCCCTGTAGATGAACCCACAAGTTTCGTATTGAGGGTCGTAACAATGAATAGGTGTAGTTCCCTCTTACAAAACACACAACCCCAAACCATTCCCAAATATAAGCTTTTCCATGATATAGCACATTCAGATAATATGAAACACATGTGCATAATAACTTACCTCCCATCTGTAAAACAATATCCAACTTTAGTCTGTTTCCATCAAAGTCAGTAGTGATATATACCGTCAAAGAATTCAGCATTTTCCTTAAGTGCATATTCCAGTGTGGCTTATTTTCCTTCACATCATTCAGTACCTCCTTCAATCTGAAAATTATTTGAAGATTTTTAAGTTTCCTTCAAGTTAGATTTTCATTAATGTTCGTTTATTGGTCGATTGCTGATCTACACATCTACAAAACTTTTCAACGGGTTTTGCTTAGACTTCACATTATGAGTATGCAATAAGATTAACTATATAGAGCTGATTAAACTTTGATATTTCCTGGTAAAAGATCACTGTCAAGAATGAATAGAGTTTTAATAGCCTTCTATTGGTAATTAAGAAAGAGGGTGAAATATGGCTTTAATTGTTATGTCCACATCTATGATAGTTTTCATTTGGCATTAGCAAATGTAATGAGTTTCATCCAAAAGACCACAACTGTGTAAGAGGCAACATCTACAGGAGAAGTACAGAGAGAAGAATAAGCAACTGTTCAACATGTTTGTGGATCTGGAAAAGTCTTTTGATAGGAAGGAGAGCGATTGAGTGAGCACTGAGGAGGCAGATGTTGCCCGAGTGACTGGTAGATTTGGTGATGGGTTTGTATAGCAATTCAACATCTAGAGTGAAGGCCATGGCAGGAACGTCTGAGGAGAGTGACATCGGAGTTGGAGTTCACCAAGAGTCAGCGTTAAGCCCCATTTTGTTTGTGATGGTGATGGGGGAGGCGACGAGAGAGGGGAGGGGAGACAGCATATGGCAGATGCTGTATGCTGATGATCTGGTACTAAGAGTCAGAGAGAGTTGTGGGTGTGTTTGGGGAATGGAGAAGGTTGGAAATAAAAGGAATGTGGGTCAACAGATCAAAGACAAAGATGATGGTAATAGGAAGGCAGCCAGAAGTAAGACAACATAGAGGAAGGTACACTCTTTAAAAAAATTATTGGCATTAAATCAAACGAAAGAGGACAGCAAGAAACGCAAAATTCTGATACATCTCGAGGAAACTTGGAATGTGTTGGTAAACCTGTAGATCAGGGTGCCAATTTTGTATTTATATTATGTTAAACTTTTGAAATAGGACCGTAACATGGGTATGCATATAGCATGTGGTCACATATCCTATTTGCATGACTAACTTAATTCATAATGCAAAACAGTGTAGCCCATTGGACCATGGATATCCTATAGTAAAATAATAAAAAGCAACTCACTACCACGAATGCCAACCCTACGGAAGTATCGCACCTGTGGACTTTGGGTTCGTTTTTCTATACCAGCTAGGCAGTCATGCTGATACTTTTTTTAGAGTATACCCTGGTGAATAGGGAGTAGGTGGCAACTCTTTGTGGAACACGGGCTGATTAAAGTGGTGCCATGGAAGATACTCAGGAGTTAGAAATGTGAGGAGAGCTGGAGAGAACTTTAGGTGCCCAGCATGTGTAAGAGGGCCAATAGAGAGACCATGGGAGGTGGAAGTGGAGTGAAGAGGGTTGGAGGAGGTGGACCAGTTCTGGAGGAGGTGGACCAGTTGGGAGACACCATGAGGTGTGAGGGTGGAGCAGAAGCGGCAGTGAGAGCAAGGGTTACAAGTGCTTGGAGAAAATGGAGAGAGTTGGCCAGTCTGTTATATTAACCCTTAGAGTCCGGGTAGCGGTAATAGCCGCTCTTGTGGGGGAGTCCGGGGAGTGGTACAGCCATGGCTGATAGTGCTTGACCAGAGCAACTGAACAGAGTTCGAAAACGTGAGTCTTTTAAATCTCTCTCAACGTTGAGAATGGTTTGGAAAATTCACTTGTTCGAACTCTGTTCAGTTGCTCTCCAATACTCCTCGAGTCCTTATGGTCAAGCACTATCAGCCATGGCTGTACATGCCGCTCTGCTCGAGGAGTCCGGGTGGCGGGATATACCGCTATTGCTAATGTCGAGCGGACCACGCCAAAGTTGGCGTGATTTTTTTTACTTGGCTATACTCCACCACCAGACCTACAAATCACCATCATCAATCAGTGTGCTACTGACCGTGAACATGGCTGGACGTGGTTCAGATTTCTCGCGCCTGTCCGATTCAGTATTGCGTCATACTACCATCCACCAGTGACCACCAGCCCGCGTTCAGCTGACGTCAGAGCCACTACACCTACGCGAACGCAACCGCGCTCCGCCCGAGAAATTACCTCCATTCCTTACTTATTTTCTCGGTAACGGAGAGTTCTAGAGAGCTGGGGTTGGTTTCATTGGAAAGAGGAAGAGTTGATGGTGAGTACACGACCAAATTTAAGTTGTTCAATATCGTAGTTTAGACGTAGAGAGTAAGTGAATTAGAGCTATTTTGATAAAATGCCCGGACAGGCAGAGTGGATGGTAAGAGTCACCCCGGATAGCTGGACAAAGGAATACCACTGTAGTGTACCACTTCTTATCCCTCTCACCACAGGAGTTAGAGGGAACATTCTGTATTCTCCAGTCTATATTTAGCTTAATCCCTGGCCAAAGTGCCTGGGGCAATAGCCAATCCTTTACCCTAGGTCATAAAAGCCAGGCCGCTGCCCTCTGACTCCCTCACTCACCCTTGGACACTGGACACAAGAACACCTTCACTTGGCTTCCCGACCTTTCACCACACCACACACCAGCTCTGGCGAAGAGGACCGACCGACACACCTGCCCAAGATACCGCCACGCACTCCAGGTCCGGTCAGGCACAGAGTATACTCCAGTACCCTGTGTGACTAACCAACCTCCTATTCTGTGTGACTCCCTGTGCCCAACCAATAAAGTATATCTTATATTCTAGAGTCTGTTAACCCCGAATTACCACACCAATCCATGGTCGTGCGTGCAAGGATCTACTGTTCCTGTATTAGACCTGTACTGACATGTGCCTCATAATAATTAATATATGCTGTCACAAACGAAATAAATTATATAGTCCTACTGCACAGATGAAACAGTATAATAGTATATCACTCTCATTCTTACGAAAAATGTCCTAAATATAATTAAATACACAATCTTGACTTTAATATAATTTACCTTGAACAGTCAAATACTAATAGTATCTAAGACTTTCAATTCTAATATGCCAGTGAAGTTTGATGGAAACCAGAGGATGATTTGAGATATAGCCTACTATAGTACAGTTACTTCCATTCTAGACCACCTCAGTCTCAGGGCCAGTATTCACAAAACATCTTACAGTTTAGACTTGTTCGTATATTTGCATTTCTGACTTAAGGACCCTGTGATGTAGTCAGAAAATAGGAGGTTTGGGGAGTCCTTCAAACATTGCCAGGAAACGCCACCCATATGGAAGGAGTTTGTTTCGTGGCTTGGTTAGAAGGAATCAGAAACCTCCAATTTTTATACACGATCACAGGGTCCTTAACCATATTGTTTTAGGCTCATTTCGAAGCAGTGAATGGTTTTGTTATTTCTATTTATATGAGCTGTTATTATGATTTCGAAGCAGTGTCGGGGAATAGTCCTCGCCGTGAATAAATGCTTACCAACAAAATTTTAAGTTAAGAGTGAACTTTGCCTTTGTGATTACGGGCCCTGGGTGTGTCTGGCGTAATGTGGCACCACTGGGTTTGTTTACTCGTGAATGGACTAGACTAACCCTCGCTATAGTCTTCACTATATGGACGCTATGTAAGCAAAACTGCCTATCTAAAATGAATAAGTTTCCAACATAAATACAAATAAAACAGATACTATAGAATATAAAAAATAAAACTCAAGTTGCGTTGTTTGGTGGGAATGGAAGGGGTGTGGGGGAAACGGGGGATATACAGATATGAGGGTTGGAGTTAATTAAGTTGTGGTGCATCTAGACTTTTTATTCGGTGAAACAATCCACAAAACCGCATATGTTAGCTATCATTTAATAAAATTGTATTGACCAACATTTATAATAATTAAAGTGCTTTCCAATTAATTAAATTTAGAAGGCTCATTGTTTACGTTAAGTTAGTCATAATGTTAGAATGCTTCGTGAAGACACGATGCTTCATAAAGGTGTTTCACTGGCATCCAGTGCCTAACAGAAACCCTGTTTGATAGTTATTTGACTTTCAGGTCATGTGATTTGAATCCAAATTATCGGTGTTATAGTTTCACTATGTTGAAAATCTTTCATAGCGTTGTAATATTATAAAAAAATAAATCATCATCTCGATCATAGACATGGTGAACGACGTGGCCAGTTATTACACGGGGTGTTGGCTCTTATTACTTGTCACAAGTGCTTGTTAAAAATGTTTCCAGAAATACAGTTGATATAACAGATATTTATTTGTAATTATGGCTGCGTAAAACATATATATACAACATGGGATTCTGTGAACTATGCATCCCGTTTGTTCATTCACATGGGTTAGGATTAATTACAGTTCAATTACAAACCTCTACCACCACTACAACTGAACCTGTCACACACACACACACACACACACACACAGAAAGATAGATAGCAGTTACTAGTTACACTGACATTGCAAGACACACACCGAGGTCTTGGTTTTCTTATAAATACGGACTTGACTTTGACCACAATCAATTCACAGCAGTATGAAGGAGTTCAGGTTGAGCTACTACGGCTGCAAACATTCAGTAATACAGTGAACAATACAATTTTCATATCTTTACTGAGGAGTGTTTTATGTAGTTTGTGATTACACAGCCTGATACAAAATAAAAGCAAAGTAAAATCTGGATCAACAAGAGAACAAATGTAAAGGTCTCTCTCTCTCTCTCTCTCTCTCTCTCTCTCTCTCTCTCTCTCTCTCTCTCTCTCTCTCACACACACACTTACACACATACAATAAATAACTAAATGGTAACGTGAGACCAATATGTAAACAGAGTGAGGGTGAGGGTCGTAAGCTACAGGAGCAAACAAGTAAACATCACCAAGTCCAAACCACATTGTTTTAGAAAAGGTAATAGATAAAGTTGTAATCTGGTTATAATGATGAATGATAAAGACACACCTATCAGCTTTCCTTACTTATAAAAATTAAGTCTAATCTAATCTTTCCGTACCCATAACGAGGAATGCCTAGAATATATATATATATATATATATATATATATATATATATATATATATATATATATATATATATATATATATATATAAAATCTATGAAACACATCATTATAATATTGATTACTGCATAGATTACTCGCCTAATTCATTAAATAATTCACCCATAAGGCATTTAATAATAATATTAATAATGATAATAATAATAGTAATGATGATCGCCGTATGGTTTACTCACCAAATTAATTAAATAATTCACCCATAAGATTTAGTAATTTATACGGCAAACATTCTTTCGTTTGGGTGCTTACAAACCAAATTCATTAAATAATAATTCACCCATAACAAGACATTTACACGGCTAACATTATTTCGTTTGCGTGTTGTATTACAAACCACTAAGCATGACAGTGGAATCGACCCAGAGTATCAAACAAGTACTCGATACCCATTACTGGGAATAAAAGTCCCCCTGTTCTGTCTAGTCTAAATAGTCAATAAATACTCTACTTAATTAAATTACTTATATCATAATTATAGGCTACACATCATAATATATATATTATACCTTTGTACATTTTATAAAGAGATTAAGGGTGTGCGGGAGTAGGGACAGGCTTTGGGGGTTGTGGGATTAGGGGGAAAGGCTTGGGGTGGGTAGAAAGACTGTCCCCTATTTCCGCACCCCCCTAAGCCTGTCCCCCTACTCCCGCACACCCCAAAACCCACCTAAGCCTGTTACCTATTCCCGCACACCCTTACTTTGTTTCCACACCAACATTTACTAAGATGGAACAATAATAAGGGTATTATATTTGTACTTACTTGTTAATAGTATATTCCCGTAGTTTCTTGGCTTCCAAGTAACCTTTCCCATTGACAAAATTAGGCCGTTTGTCGTATTCGTCATCCCACTTCAACTTGTAGATTCCTGGCTCGTGGCGCTGGTATATCTGTGGTGATATTTATTATCATTATTATTATTAAAAATAGACCAGAGACACAAAGCTCGGAGAGAATACAAGCATTCTATCAATCCGAGGACCCACCACCCAGCCCCATGAATCTAATCTGAAGAAAAGAAGACAGCTTAAAGAAATAAAAAGATGAACAGTTAGCTCGATCGATATTGTGATTGTGTTTACTAGCCCACTGACAAAAACAAGAACATGAAGGAAAACCCTTCAAAAACTCCAGCTCTTAATGATTCAAGTGAAATGAGTGAGTGAGGGAGTTGAACCCCTTTTAAGAAAGGGTCGACCCAAGAAGAATGAGTGAGTGAGTGAGTGAGTTGAAGCTCTTTTAAGAAGTTGTCGCCCCAAGAAGAAGAAGAAGAAGAAGAAGAAGAGGTAAAAGAACAAGAACAATAATTACGATAAGCCCTTGAGCTCTCGGCTGATGCCGGAGCTAAAAACCAGCCCTACATAGCCCTAAATGGCGGGATATAGATATGACAGTCTAACAGCGGAGTGCACGTACCGACGGTATATCATGTCAGCCGCACCGTAGGGGTTAAGTGCGAATATAAATAGGCGGTTTCAGCAACACCTGGCAGGCCGGCCGAGTGGCGAATTGGTAACAGCCTTCGGCTTGGGCTGCAGGGGTACTGGGATCAACCCCCCCCCCCCCCCATTGGTAATTTTAAAACTTTTTTCACTGTCCTTAGATTTAGTATTAAATTTAAGTGTTCAACATTTTGTGGTTTGAATTCATTCCTAAACTGGGCATGCAAGCCAGGCCTGCCTGCATCCTTGATGTTTGAGACCATAGAGTCTATGTTGAGAAAGCCATAAATCTTTGGTTGTTTTAAGCTGATAATTCAAGAAACACATATCCACCAAAAATAAAATTAGACCGAGGACATTCCCGTGACTACACTGGTCAGAATGGGGTATCATTTGTCAACATTTTTTTTGTTTTAATTGTACCCCCACCGGAGATTCGAACCTGGGATCTTTCGGATAAGGTGCCTTAACCACTGAACCACTTGTCCACAGCCAGAGAGGGCTTAAAATTAGGGTAGTATATGCTCCCCTAACTCAATAAAGGGGTACCATGTGTACTTATGGTGTTATAGAAATATAATTATGCTACAAAAACAAAAGTAGGCCGAAGACGCTTCCCAGGCTTCACCGATCCAAATGATATATTACTTTTTACTCTAGGTCAATCAATACAGCCGTACATAGCAGCTAAACAGACACACATACACACAGACAGACAAAGTGTTTTATATATATAGATGTGACTGCCACATATAATGAAATAATGAAAGAGTTTACTAGATTTGCAGACACTATATTTGAAAGTCCAAAATTGATTATATTTATCATTTATTATCATTCGCATCCTTTCATTAACCTTAGGATAAGAATGACAAAGCAAAATTAGTAGGAATAAATGTATTTTGGGGAGTGACCGGGTGACAGAACGTTATTTCGAGTAATTAGGCTTATAAATCTTACCACAAAATTATCAGCGATGTAGGGTTCTGGCAGAATGAGAAGAATATCAAAGTCAGTCACTTTTGAGACAGCTGTACCTTCATAGGCACTTCCTCCAAAGTCAAAAGTGGTATCTTGGAGTATAGCATCACCGTCTTCTTTTATGAACCGTCGTAAGGTTTGCAGGAACTTGTGCACTACCTATAACATATCAAAATATATCTTATTAGTTTAATTATACACAAGAGATACTGGAATTTGTATTTTATAATTATGTACAGTTGCCCAAAAAAAGACTGCAACCAAATTGGTGTGTGTATGGCAATATCTGGTAGGTGCTCCAAAGTAAACACTTGTATTTTATCAATGGATCACTCAGAACCTATAGTGTTATGGATGAATGTAATCAGCTGAAGCCAATAACATCCATCCATACAAAGGTTATAGGTTCTGAACTTCTAAGTGATCCAATGATAAAATACGAGTGTTTACTTTAAATCAGCTGCAAGATATTGCCACACACCAGCAAATTTGGTTGCAGTCTTTCCTTGGGCAACTGTACTGTAGTATTATATGCAATTTGAAATTTATTAAAATCCACTACATGATGCAGAAATTTACCATTCATTGGATTATAATTATAATCCTTCAGAGTCATTCTATACACAAAAAAAATGCATCGAGCTTAAATGATACATATTTCTACACAATTCTTTCTAAGTAGTAAAACACAGGTAAAATAGTACTATTCGTGATCAAAAGGAATTAAGTTGATTTTCTGGTGAAATTGGCATTCAGATTATTTGTCCATCTCGGGATTACCAAACAGGTACACCATTGATTGGAAACAAAGTAAATGAAAATACAATAAACATAAAAAGAACATGCAGGTGATAGTTAAAACTCCGAACTACATAGATCAACTTCCTAGTTTATTGAAATACATATTTCAATTGAGAATAGGCAACTCGAATGTGCTGGCGAAGTAGTCCACCGTTTCCTTTGTCCAGCTTCTTTGGTGAATTTGTGGCCCCCATGTCTATTAACACATTGAGGGACACAACACGATGATGGCATGGTTGATAAAGTGGATTGTTGAGGTGTTGAGGAGTGAGGATACTCAGTCTCAGGCAGACACCAGACAGGCTCTAAAATGTTTGTTTTGGTTCCAACTCATTGAGTCTCGCTCGGCTACTTTTGCCTTGTCGCTCACTTGGTGAAGGAGATGCTAATATCTCCACAAAAATAACTATATCTATATATTACCATGTTACTGGGTATGTTACGTCATTATATGTAGTACAGTCTTAATCATATTTATTTGTATTGTCCAAATAAATAGATTTTAGCCTTGGCATATGCCTTACTTTAAATATCGACAGCAGAAGGTCGATAATCACGAAATAAAAATATCTAATTTAACCAACTTATCTCAAAATTATCCATACAGGGTTTTAAAAAGTCGATGCAGGATTTCGAAAGTATCATAATGATCAAGGTTCTATGCATTTGTATGCTGATGGGATTTTAAAAAACAATATTTTAGCTCATGTCGCATGAACTGACTGCACAGCAGTGACATCTTGCGGATTAGTTCCAGAAATTCCGCATTGTCATGGAGGCGGGGAACAGAACGACGAGAATACGTTTTGAAAATAAGTGTCGTATTGATAGTAAGTTAAGAGCTGTATTCACCATCACCTCTGAGAACAGCACTGTCAAGGCAATGAAAAATAGGCAGAGTGGTAACCTAACAGGAATATTTAAGTGGAATTTAACAGGTGTAATGAAACCGAGTTGTTGTGGGAGTGTAACAATATTATACAGTACCGTAGCCTAATATACAGTACGTTCTTAGTAAGAAGATAAAAGAAAATCCACCTGAGTGAACTGAAAGCTCGTATAAAAATACATGCCATAACAAAAATACTACATTAGCTTCCCCACACAGGCTATATATTGGATCTTGGCAATACAGTGCAATAGTGGTCACTATGTAGAGACAAATATATTGAAACAATTTAACAGAATTGTAAGTAATAATGTATTTTAATTATACAACATCTTATGCATAAATTCTTTTGAAGAAATAAATCTAAATTGTTCAGTTTAGATTCACGGGTATCCTCTAATGCTCCATTATTTTGTGTGTTTCTCAGGGAGCTAAATAATCAGACACAGTGCAGGACTAATTTTGTAAAACAATTGTGATTTAACTTCCCACCTTCGCGAATTCTTGACTGTGTTACCCAGAAAGTATGTGCAGCACAAAACCCGTCTTGGGCAAGAATTGAACCTGTACAGTTGGACACATGAATGGATGGTACAGCCCAAGTGAAAGATGGTTGATTTCTCCCAATATCAAGTTCCTTTGTGCAAAATAGGAGACATCAGGGGCAGAAGTCAGTATTGAGGATGGTAATAAAAAGCAAGTACCTGATAATAGACACAGGTTACTCAAATGGGACAAGTATCTTTCACCTGGGCTGTACCACCCATTCATGTGTCCAACTGTATACTTCTGGGCTCTGACCCATGAGAAATAACGAGTCTCCTCTGACTTATGATGTGATCGTCACATGAGCCGTCCTCTTATTACACCAAAGTTTGAACTCCCACATGTCTATCTATTTATCTATAGCTCTGACGCCTCGCTCCCTCCGGGAACTCCCCCCAAGGGGGTGGCCATAACAGAAAAGTCTCCAGTCTTCCCTGTTCAAACACTCCCTCACTTGGTCAAGTCCTCCCCTCCCCCTCATGTTTCTCTCCTTTACATACTCTTCTACTCTGTTCTGCCATCTTACTGGTGGTCTGCCTCTCACACCAGGTCCCACAACTTCACTTCCATACACCTTCTTTACAAACTCCTCACCTTGCATTCTCTCTACATGTCCAAACCACCTCAGAGTATTACACTTCACTCTCTCAACCACTCCACACTCAATACCAATTGCCTTCTCACTCATACCACATCTCTTATACACACTCTCATTACTTTCTCCATCCCGCTAGTAAGTCCACATGTTCCTCTCAAGTAACTCATTTCCACAGCACCTATTCTTGACTGATGAGCCCTACTCCATGTCCATGTCTCCGACGCATATGTCAGTGTTGGCAGGATTATATTATTTCGTAGTCCCCTTTTCACTTCCATACTCACACTTCAACCTTTCATTATCCTCCCCAGTGATCCCATGACTTGTCTACCCTTAATTGCTCTCTCCCTTATTTTTCGTTCCATACTTCCATGTTTACACATAACTGTCCCCATGTAGTATTAGGAATAGATCAAGGTAAAGATTAACTACGTAGCTGAAATTTACCTTGGAGTAGACAATATAATTTATATACATAAGCCAACTCGTACTTGCACGAATGGTCCGAGGATGAAAATGGAGAACGGAACACGAAAAAGAAATCTGAAAACCTTAGATGTATGTTGAAAGTTGAACTAATTACTAATCAATGGGTAATAAGTATATACAGTACCTCTTTCTTTTCGTCCACTTCATTGTTGATGTTTTGCAATTCCTTCAGCACGCTTTTAACGAATGTGTTGCTGCTGTTGTTAGCCATTTAGAAGACCTGCAAAATACAACAAAAAATATTTTCAATCATCCTAAAATATTCAATTATCCTCCAAAAACGAACAGCAGACGACTTTCACAGTTTAATTATCAGGAACAATCACTTAATATTTGTGTACAGACCGACTAGACTACTATAGAACTATATATGGTACAGAGTATACATTAAATAAACATTATAGTATAAAGCACTTACCCCCGTAGTTTAAAAAAAATTGAGGGCCCTTACTGGAGCTCTATGAATTCTCCAAACTACTCCAGGCAACAGATTCCCTATTAGAAACACTGAAGCGTTCTGTGGCCTGGATTATTTGGAGGGTTCATAGAGCTCTAGTAAGGGCCCTCAAATTTGTTAAAACTAAGGGCCTTATTAGCACTCTGAATAGTATAGCTCAGATTTATTGTGTTGTACTCGCATCATGGTCACACACACACACACAGAGATAGAGAGAGAGAGAGAGAGAGAGAGAGAGAGAGAGAGAGAGAGAGAGTTATGATGGGGAAAGGGTCACAAGATCACACATATTTTGCTGACACGGCAACCCACTGTCGATCCAAGAGATTGTTGTGTGGTCGAGGTGGAGAGGTTGTGAGGTTGTTGGGTGGTGAGGTGGTTGGGTGGTGAGGTGGTTGGGTGGTGAGGTGGAGAGGTTGTTGGGTGGTGAGGTGGTTGGGTGGGTGGTGAGGTGGAGGTTGAGTGGTGAGGTGGAGGTTGAGTGGTGAGGTGGAGGTTGTTGGGTGGGGAGGTGGAGAGGTTGTTGGGTGGTGAGGTGGAGAGGTTGAGTGGTGAGGTTGAGTGGTGAGGTGGAGAGGTTGAGTGGTGAGGTGGAGGTTGAGTGGTGAGGTGGTGAGGTTGTTGGATGGTGAGGTGGAGAGGTTGAGTGGTGAGGTGGAGAGGTTGTTGGGTGGTGAGGTGGAGAGGTTGGTACTGGGTTGTGGGATAACACTCGAGTAGAGGAGGTTAAAGGGGTGCGGCAAAAAAAGATGCAAACTACCACCGACATCGACGCTACCTACGCTACCTACTACATCGTGACATAAAATTATGGGAGATTTCATAAAAAAAAATATATATATTGTTCTGGTACCCACCAATTAGTACTTTGTCATTTCTCCTTTCATATTAATAACCTCTTGCAGACGTCTAGGCATAGACCTATAGCTAATTTGTCAAAATATCAAAATAAGATCTCTCCAGTCAGCAAGAAGGATATGTGTTATGGTTGTGGTATGTCTGACGGTTCGCCTGTATATTTCTTTAATTGGCACTTTTCCTTCCCTTAGTTCCAAAATATGGACCCTTTCCTCCTTGCTAGTTGTTGTAGCACCCATGGCAATGCACTAGGTTAAATCTAAGGGCCACCAGAATCACGGGGTAAAGATTCAGTTTGAAAACAATCTGGGCACAACAAAAGTTAGTGCACTGATTCCACCCAGGCAGACATAACTAGTAAATTTTGAAATCCGTCAGCCAGTGCCCGACAGCAATAGGTTGTTAGGATACCGCCCTCTGTCAGACTTATGGTGAAAAATATGTTTAAAAGATACTAAGGTTGTCTGTATTGTTAACTTCAGTTGTGACACATCTTCCCTTCGATGTCGGTGGCAGTTAGCATCTTTTTTTGCCCATACTGTACAGTTGTATAATTATATAGTTAATTACACACACATGTAAGAGTGGACTACTGCAACTCTGGTCTGTTATCAGTGACTTGTATTGTGGTTCCTTCCTAGTTTATGACACCTTACCCAAGCAAAGTCAAACAAAGTACAAATTTACAACTGCACAAATCTGGATTTACAACTGCACAAAAGAGGTACAACTGCACGTTAGAATAAACCCTGAAGCGAATTATATACTGGTAAAAAGTTTCTATGTAGAACAAAGCTATAATATACTTACTACTGTGGTACTTTACGACTTATGATACTGTACTTTATTCAATATTTTTAGTATGTTATTTGTTTATTAATGACGTACTTGGCTAAGGATACAATAATGAATAAAATTATAATACTAACTATATCATAACTGCGTTTTCGGTCGGTTTATGCGTTTTGTTCTGATCATTATATGGCAACAAACACATGAAAGTGTGTTGCCGCCTAATTATTAATTTATTAATTATTAAAAGTTTAAAGTTTTAAATTTTAAATTTTAATTAGTAACGTGAAGTTTCTGGTTGGCAACACTGCAGGTGTGGAATGTGGAGTTTGTGGACGTGAACTAGACGCGTCAATAGATAGGGTTAACAAACAGCTCGCTCCCTCTCACATAGCAACTACATACGGTTACTACCAACTCCAAGGTCGCTTGAATACTATTCAAGCAGCCTTGACCAACTCTGCATGTATAAGACCGTTAAAACAGAACCAGCAGGTTGACAAAAGTAATGGTGCCCTGTTGCTTGGATTAGTTTGGAGGAATCACTTGCTCCATATTTACCAACTCTGTATAAGACCGTTGATTAATAAGGTAAATATTGAATGAATTACCGTTATTGCGTATGGTTTTTCTACCTTCATTACCCACGTATTTAGACCATTCTAAGACTATTTTCTTTATGGCATTTCCTCCGCAAATGGGGCATTTTGAAATTAGCCTGACATTATCTGACCTAACCTAACCTAGACCGCATCAGACTACCGGGACCTAACCTGGGCAGACGTTAATAGTAATGTTTGACCAAGATACTATAATATAATAAATAACAAGAACATTTCACCCTAACGTTTACCTGTTATATCAGCAAGTTTCCTATACCCAAACAAAACATTGAAGGCATTGTTATTACCTCTAAGTTCATTCATTTTTATATCTATCATATGACTTCATTCAATTAATTTCCTTAAGCTGCAAATACATATCCCAACTATTTACATACTAATTCAAAGTACAGCCACAATCAAATATCCACCAACACTTTCCTTCCATATTATCTTGATAATAAAAAACACGTGTATGATTTTGCAACACCATAATAATAATTGAAGGTATAGAGTTGACGTAAGGTTGTGTTGTATGATTATATACTGTATTTTGATATGATACTGATTTATTTGTACGATGGAAGTAAAGTGTAGGTGGTTATTTGATTGTACAGTAGCTATACATAATAACTTACCTTGTCTGATGTATATAACTATCTTAGGAGTTGTATATTCAGCTGTAGTGTTTGTTTATAATATAATATATAATCAGCAAGAGTTTAATTATAAAGAATCAATTACATTTAACCTACACAAAATCTTTCTGTACGGTGTCGGGGCCACTTAAATCCGACGCTGACTTCCTGACTAAGTTCCTGTCAGCAGGGAGGCACTGGGAGCACTGAGCAGGGTTGCCAGCAGATGGCATCATGGCAGAGATATCTCACGGCCAGATTATGTGCATTTCACGGCCAAATAGGGCCAATTTTTTTTAATTTATTTTTTTAGTCTACGACCAATTTTTTCTGCCAAGTGAATAATATTTTAACAGAATTATGTAAGTACTGTACATATAAATTAGCCTGGGACATAAATGAAATTACTTTTAACCCTGCACCTACATAGTCACATATGCACATATATATAGTCATTTGATACTATACATATAACAAATAATAAAAGGGGAAATATATAGTGTGCTTACCTTCATTCAAAATATATTGAAGCAAGTATCGCCAATAAGATATAGGTCTACTGAATTATGGCAGTTTTACAAAAAAAAAAAAAAAAAACATCTTAAATTTCTTCTGGCTTTTTTAACTCAAACAAATTAATTTTATCTTCCCATGATTTGTTATATTTTCTCCCACGTTCATAACTTCCTTTCCATATAGATTTTGTTGCCATTGTTAATATTTATAAAAGTAATAAAGAATAATTAAGTCCTTATTTGCTCTATCGTGTGAATCCTAGAATCCTAGAAAATTACACGCCTAAGATAAAATAGGTTAATGTCATACATATATTACGTATGTTACCATGCATAAAGCTAGGATTTAAAAATATTTCATTTATATTCTGACGGGAGTGAAAATTTGTAGCTTAATAATGTATCTACACCTAATATTTGTTGTGGTATTGGTAACTGTGTCTGTGGTATTGGACTGGTTCGTCCTCAACACGTACTCATGAAAAGTCACGAGTAATGAGTTAGTGCAGCACCGACTTGTAACCCATGGATAAGGATTTGTAAGATATTAACTTGTGTGTGGGATGAAGTCATTTCAGAATAAAATACGGCCAGAATTCGGCCAAATCGTTTGGCCGTGGGAACTTAATTTATTTACGGCCAGGTATTCTCGAATACGGCCAATTTAAGTAATCTGGCCGCAAAAACGGCCATCTGGCAACCCTGGCACTGAGGTCTGATGACTAATGAGCATGGAGGTATAATCACTGAGTCACTGAGAGCAGTGTTACCAGGTCTGCTTGACGATATTTTCCCAACTTCAACATCAGAATTTCCCTTTTTACCTCAGAAATTCTCTGTATACTCTTCAAGATTGTCATATTCAGTCTGGTAGAAATTTCCCCATTTACTCTTGAACAATCTTTTATAATTTCCCCATTGTTACCTCAAGGGAAAACTCCCCTTACTGGACAACATTGACTGTGAGTGCCATGGCTCGCTGACTGATGACTGGAGAGTGGAAAGAGTCACTGTCATAATAGACTCCTAGAGTGTAGCAGCAGTTGTAGTCTGCCGCTGGGCCTCTGTATCAATCATGTGGTATTATAGTCAGTGACAACATGGTCCCAACGGCAGAGTTGTCAGTGGCCACATTGGAATCATAATTATTTGTAAACGTATTTCATATATAATTATATAATACGGAATTACGGTAAGTACGGTATTAATCTATCTAATACGGAATTACGGTAAGTACGGTATTAATCTATCATTCGAATTACGTAAACTTTTCCTATACCGTAACGAACTACAAAGGCGGTATATTTAGACTTTGGGCTACACCACCATGTGACAACGATTTGGACGCTTATCTTTTATAATACAAACAGTCATTATTTCATAGAGTTTGTGGTTGGAGGAAACGATTATATGTGTAAAGCACCTTACACAAACAGTGACAAACTTGCAACATCTCGATTAGTTGATGTTTGGAGCTGTGATAAAGAGTAATTAAAAATACAATATACAAAATTCTGTTGCCACACACTGAGGGTTGATTCCACAGTGGTATTATTGGTTTGTAAGCTGCCTAACCAAGCATACTAGTAAGGCTTCATGAGTTACCAAAATCTTAATATCTGTATATATTCACAAAATCTATCAAAGAGTTAGATAATGATCACTGCATAGTTTATTCACCAAATTCACCAAATAATTCAGTCATATGTCATTTACACGGCTAAGATTCTTTCGTTTGCGTGCTTACAAACCACTGCCAACCACTGTGGAATCGACCCTAAAGCGTAACATCCATGGGTAAGCAAGTCCAAAGGGGAAACACATGTAGTTGTAGTAGTACCCTCCCTTAATAATAAAAGAAAGAGGAAGAATAAATAAATAAAGAATAACTTGAGAAGGAAATAGTGGGACCCTTCCTTCATTTCCTTCCTTTTTACCATTCTTACATTCCCTTTCTAATCCCTTCCTTCCTTCCTTCCTTATGTACGTGTGTGTGTTGAGTATGTATGTGTGTGTGTGTGTGTGTGTATGTATATGCATGTATGTATTTAAGATGGCCGACTGTACAGGGAAAGCAAGCGAGGCAACAAGTGTCATGATATACGATAAAAAACAAACACAAAAGATAATAGAACACAATGACAACAACAAAAGTAAACACGTGTGCTTGTTTCAACACAGTCCAAAGATATGTATGACTCCCAACAGGCAACAGTAGTAGTTCTGAGAGGTCCATGCACGATATTAACACTGAAGCGGTCGACCCCCTAATCTCTCTCTATTTACAAGTGACGGTGGAAAGCTACAAGGATGCGAGTGTAAATCCTGAACTGACTGTTTCTCAGAAGAAAGAACTTAATGATTTAATACCTTGAATTTTCAGACATTTTCACAGACAGACCAGGCTTGACTCATTTGGAGAAACATGTCATAGAATTAACTGATTGTGAGCCAGTCAGAGAGAGACCTTACCCTTTACCCTTTACAACTCGTACAGCAATAGAAGATGAAGTTCAGACCATGTTAAGACAAGAAATTATAGAAAGATCAAATTCTGATATCAGGGATCCAGTTGTACTTGTTAACAAACAAGATGGTTCTTATAGGTTTTGTGTAAATTATAAGAAATTGAATAGAAGAATTAATTTTGATGCTGAACCAGAAGACATATTGTCAAACCTAAAGCATAAGAAGTATTTTTCTAAGCTTGATTTTAGTCGTGGTTTCTGGCAGATTCTCATGGAAAATAGCTCAAAAGAGTACACTGCTTTCACCACGCCAAGTAGTTGTTATCACTTTACTAGACTTCCATTTGGATTAATAGATTCACCAGCTACATATAACAGAATGATGAGAAAACTTTTGTATGGACAACCTAATGTGGACAATTATGTAGATGATGTTTTAGGACATACGTCTAACTGGAGTGAACACTTTGTTATGTTGAGAGATTTATTTATCAAGATAAGAAAGGCGGGCCTCACTGTAAGGACATCCAAGTGTTTATTTGGGTATGCATCTATGACTTTCTTGGGGTATAAGGTAGGGTATGGCAAAGTAACTCCAGAAGACAGTACTGTTCAACGCATTCTTGATTTTTCTCCTCCCAGTACAAAGAAACAGTTAAGATCATTCCGTGGTTTGGTGGGATGGTACCAAAAATTTATCCCTAACTATTCTGCTATAACTGCAATATTAACTGATCTTTTACAGAAAAGGTTGTCCACCAAACTCAGATGGGAGGAGGGACACAAGGATGCATTTAAAGGTTGAAAAGGCGGATTACATCACAACCAGTGCTGCGATCACCGGATTTTAATCTGCCTTTTTTAGTACACACAGATGCGTCATCCCATGCAGTCGGGGCGGCGTTGTTACAGGAGTTTCCTGACGGCCTGTTTCCAGTAGCATTTGCCAGTCGCAAGCTACAGCCAAGGGAACAGAGATACTCAGTCAGTGAGAGAGAGTGTCTGGCAATAATATTCGCTGTTAAGAAATTTGACCGCTACCTATATGGTAAAGAATTTATCTTGTGTACAGATCATTCAGCACTTTCCTATCTACAGAAAAAGAAACCTGAGAATTCACGATTGTTGAGATGGGCTTTGTTTCTGCAAAATTATCCTTAAGCCTAGGTCACACATTCCCGAACTGGAGTCCGAATGCATCCCGAAGTGACTTCGGGATGCATTCGGGCATGTTCAGAGAACTTTTTCAAGGTCAAGTTTTCATCGGTATGTATTCGGTATGTATTCGGTATGCATTCGAAACGCACTTTCGAATGCATACCGAATACATACCGAAGTCATACCGAAGTCATTCCGAATCGAAACCGAAGTTTGAAATTCAAAATATAATGTGTTGTTTTCGTTCCGAAATCAAACCGAATACAAACCGAATGCAAACAGATGCCATACCGAATGCAAACCGAACCCCACCCGATTGCCAACCGAAGTCTGACAGATTGTATATATAGTTGGTGTATACTATATTGTTACTATTATATTATATTATATTATATTATATTACTCTCTCTCTCTCTCTATCACTCTATTTATTTATTTATTCTGTGTGTGTGTGTGTATGTATGTATTATTCTCTCTGTGTGTGTATGTATTATTCTGTGTGTGTGTGTGTGTATGTATTATTCTCTGTGTGTGTATGTATGTATAATTCTGTGTGTGTGTGTGTATGTATGCATTATTCTCTCTCTCTGTGTGTGTATGTATGTATTATTCTGTGTGTGTGTGTATGTATGTATTATTCTTTGTGTGTGTGTATGTATGTATAATTCTGTGTGTGTGTGTGTGTGTATGTATGTATGTATTATTCTCTGTGTGTGTGTGTGTATGTATGTATAATTATCTCTGTGTGTGTAAGTATGTATTATTATCTGTGTGTGTGTATGTATTCTGTGTGTGTGTATGTATGTATGTATGTATTCTGTGTGTGTGTGTGTGTGTGTGTGTGTGTGTGTGTGTGTGTGTGTGTGTGTGTGTGTGTGTGTGTGTGTGTGTGTGTGTGTGTGTGTGTGTGTGTGTGTGTATGTGTGTGTGTGTGTGTGTATGTATGTATGTATGTATGTATGTATGCATGTATGTATGTATGTATATGTATGTGTATATGTGTGTGTATGATGCTACTCCCCCTCTCTCCAACGGCCAAAATTCAAACCGAATACAAACCGAATGCAAACCGAATGCAAACAGATGCCATACCGAATGTTCCGAAGTATTCCCGAATACTTTACGAATATATCCCGATCTCTCCCCGAATTTTTGCCCATTCCGAATTGGTTCCGAATGTTTCATGCAACACCAAACATTCGGGAAGCTTTCCGATTCAATCCCGAACTTTTGCAAATGGCCCCGAACCATTCCCGAACTCTTCCCGAACTATTCCCGAACACCCCGAATCATTGCCCGAATGCATCCCGAATACAAACCGAACACACTTCGGGATGCATTCGGACTCGAGTTCGGGTATGTGTGACCCTAGTATAAAACTGTAAAAGTAATCAAGGGAAAGGAGAATGTTCTATCTGATTTTCATAGTCGTCTGTAGGTTAGGCCTAACAAGGTCTTGTTCGGCTTTGGTGGAGGGATGTCAGATACGACAGAAAATATTTTATTATTATTTATTCATGTATGTATATATCTATATACATATGTTTAATTATCATGAGGTTGAGTTTGATGTCATAATGTTATATTGTTAGGCTGGATATGTTATTTTCTTATGTTTGATATAATGTTACTGTTTTCTTGTAATAGTGTTTGGTTATTGTCTCTGTGATATTGAGTGGGCGAAGGCTCCAGTATAAACTACCTGCTGAACTGTTTTTGCGGTAGTTGTGAGATGTCTATTGTGACTAAATGTTATGTTGATTTGTGAAATAACTAAATAATGAAGGATTTACTTTATAATTGTGTTTGTAATGTAATGTGATATACTATGGGTATAATTGTATACATATCTTTGATAATAGATGGATTGTATAATTATTGACTCGGAGGTGTCACGAGTCAGTGAGGCCCTGTGGCCGAGGTGATGAGGGATAGATGGTGGAGAAGGACGGGAGTTGGTGAGAGGTTCCTGCGTGGACCAGACCTGTGTGGGCTCTACTCTTCCTTGACTGAGAAGGCCGTGTGCTGATAATATATACCCTTGACTGAGAAGGCCGTGTGCTGATAATATATACTAAGTGGAATAACCTGTGCTGCATATATAATTATATCTTTTTAATTAAAGACCAAGAAAAGAACTACAGGAAGTGTTTGTGTTTTCCTCACCAAACCAGAGTCCCCGTTCGATCCTTGACACACACTTAAACACACATCCCCAACCCCTCTTACACAACACACAATAAACCAAATACAAGCACTAAATACACAAATAAACAACAACATTAAAAAACAAAAAACACTTAACTGGTAAAATTTTGTCAATACACTTTATCACAAAACCAACACCAGCAAACTTTACAAAACACTAAACAGGATCACAATGTCCAACAGCAACACTACACAATCACATGCAGCCATCACAACAACAGACACTATATATACCCTCTAACAAACAACAAGCAAACGCACTCATCCAACATTTTTCTCACGTCAGCCACCTCTACCCTCATCCTGAAGACAGACAAACCATTAGATGAAAGAGACATTTTCCCACTGACCCAGACTATGCACCATTCACAAATCATCAGACGAACCACATCATTCACAACTTAAAACACTCACCTGCCTGTGGTCCAGACAACATCAGTAACATACACCTTAAGGGGGAAGTTCAGTGTTGATAAATCTGGAGTAACTGATTCATCCAAACTATTCCAGGCAACAGACTACCATTATTTTTGTTCATCTGGTCTTGTTTCCTGGCATATTTTGGAGGAATCAAAACGCTCCAATGAACCAAAAGTAGACCCTTCCCTTAAACACCTTGGACCACAATGCATACAAGCACTCACTAACATAGCAAACTACACCTACTCACACAACACATTACCCAACATCTGGAAACACGGAAACATCATCACCATCCCCAAACCCAACAAAAACCTTCACTACCCTCATCACACTACCCCATCACCCTCCTTTGTACCTCCTCCAAAATCACCGAAAGCCTCATAATTAAACTAATCACACCACACATCCCCCTTGCATCTTCACAACATGGCTTCAGACCACTACTGTACACTCAACAAACACCCTTCTTACAGACCTCACACAAAGCATTTTTTATAGCATCAACTCAAATAGACCCCTACACAGAACACTCTTAGTTACACTGGATATAAGTAAAGGATTTGATGCCACAACCTTACAAACAAAATATACAACACAAACATGCATAACAACACCAAAAGATGGCTGGCCAACTTTTTGGGAGGAAGAGTAGCCCATGTTACATTTGCTAGTCAGACATCTAACATTAAGAACTTAATAAATGGTGTCCCTCAAGGTTCTGTACTCTCACCCACCCTTTTCAACCCATACATACACGACATACCAACACCCCAGCCACCACAAATACACATAGGCTCCTACGCAGACGACATAACACTCACATTTACACACAGAAACGTAGACACAGCCACTCTTATCCTCCAACCATACCTCAACATTGTATCGCTGACACACACCATCATCAGTCATTGTATAATATTTTTCTCTGTTGTTTTCATATGTTGTGCCTGCTTGCTCTCACACCTCTCTATCACTTTCCTCTGGCGCTAACTGGCATCGCTGTTGTGGCACCTACAGCTGGTTGATTACAGGGAGCAGCTGAAGAGACACATAGCACTGGAAGAAGTTCGTTGCAGTCTCGAAGTTGAGGGATTTTCCAGGTATTCCAAATGCAACACTTTTCTGTGTTCTGGAATAGGAAAATTTAGTTAGACAGACAAGTTAATTATCGTATGAGAGAGAGAGAGAGAGAGAGAGAGAGAGAGAGAGAGAGAGAGAGAGAGGGAGAGAGAGAGAGAGAATGATATGTCAGATTAATTTTTTGTTAATGAGAGAATGTTATGGTAGAATAATTATGAAATGAGAGAGAGAGAGAGAGAGAGAAAGAGAGAGAGACTTAAAGTTAAATAGGTAGGTTATAGACATAGACTGAATATTGGGTTCAATTTTGTTCTTCCTTAATTAAACAAGATAAGATTGAAATGCCTGAGAAATTTAAAGTTTAGCTTAGAGTAAACATAAAAATGGTACTGAATGAAAAATGAAAATAGTAATGATGGTGATGATGATAATAATAATGGTGGTGATGGTGGTGATTGGTGATGGTGATAATAATGGTGGTGATGGTAGTGATTGGGGATGGTGATAATAATGGTGGTGATGGTAGTGATTGGGGATGGTGATAATAATGGTGGTGATGGTGGTGATTGTGATGGTGGAAATTAACAATGATAGTAGTGATGATGGTGATGGTGGAGATTAACAATTATAGTAGTGATGATGATGATGACGATAGTGGTAATTGACAATAATTAATAATAATGATGATGATGGTGATGGTGGTGATTGACAATTAATAATAATAATAATAATAATAATAATAATAATAATGATGGTGATGATGATGGTGATTAATAATAATAATAATAATGATGGTGATGGTGATGGTAATTAATAATAATAATGGTGATAACACTATAAGGTTAGTCTTCCTACTACCTCCATGTTAGTAATGCTAGTTATGCTACTGAAAATATCCACCAAGGTTATGGGCAGCCTCTGGCCGTTGGCAAATTGGACGTGAGAAGTAGAAAGGTTGAATCCACTCCAGCAGGCAGGTAAGGTAAGTTGTGGCTCTGTCAGAAAAAAGAAAGAAAGAAATACTCTGTACGTTAGACTATAGCCTTCAGTTTGTCATACATATATACACGCACATAAATCTACATACACATAGAAACACACACACGCACACGCTTTTTATCTCTCTCTCTCTCTCTCACACAGACAGACAGAGTGTTTTATATATATATATATATATATATATATATATATATATATATATATATATATATATATATATATATATATATATATATATATATATATATATATATATATATATATATATATATATATATATATATATATATATATATATATATATATACATACACAGTGTCGGCAAAAAAAGACGCTACCTGCCACCGACATCGACGCTACCTACGACATCGTGACATAAAATTATGGGAAATTTCATTAAAAAAAAATATTTGTATTGTTCTGGTACTGACCAATTAGTACTTTGTCATTTCTCCTTTCATATTAATAACCTCTTGCAGACGTCTAGGCATAGACCTAGCTAATTTTTCAAAATAGGATCTCTCCAGTAAAGCAAGAAGGATATGCGTTATGGTTGTGGTATGCCTGACAGTTCGCCTGTATATTTCTTTAATTGGCACTTTTCCTTCCCTTAGTGCCAAAATATGGACCCTTTCCTCGTTGCTAGTTGTTGTAGCACCCATGGCAATGCACTAGGTTAAATCTAAGGGCCACCAGAATCACGGGGTAAAGATTCAGTTTGAAAACAATCTGAGCACAAAAAAAGTCAGTGCACTGATTCCACCCAGGCAAACATAACTAGTAAATTTTGAAATCTGTCTGGCAGAGGGCGGTATCCTAACAACCTATTGCTGCCGGACACTGGCTGACAGATTTCAAAATTTACTAGTTATGTCTGCCTGGGTGGAATCAGTGCACTGACTTTTTTTGTGCTCAGATTGTTTTCAAACTGAATCTTTACCCCGTGATTCTGGTGGCCCTTAGATTTAACCTAGTGCATTGCCATGGGTGCTACAACAACTAGCAACGAGGAAAGGGTCCATATTTTGGCACTAAGGGAAGGAAAAGTGCCAATTAAAGAAATATACAGGCGAACTGTCAGGCATACCACAACCATAACGCATATCCTTTTTGCTTTACTGGAGAGATCCTATTTTGAAAAATTAGCTAGGTCTATGCCTAGACGTCTGCAAGAGGTTATTAATATGAAAGGAGAAATGACAAAGTACTAATTGGTGAGTACCAGAACAATACAAATATTTTTTTTTTAATGAAATTTCCCATAATTTTATGTCACGATGTCGTAGGTAGCGTCTTTTTTTGCGCCGACACTGTATATATATATATATATATATAAAACACTCCGTCTGTCTGTCCGTCTGTCTGTATGACCGCTATGCACAGCCGCATCGTTTCACCTAGAGCAATAATTTTTACATACTTTTTTTGCTGAGACCTGAGGAGTGTCTTTGCCCTATAATTTTTTTCTTCAATGATTAACCCCTTAAAACAGACTTCTTTCCTTCCCCCCCCCCCAGCTGACAAATGGGGGTCAAAATTTTCAAATTTCAACTTTCGTTTAGGCAAAAATAATTCTTGCAGAAAGTAAGAGCTTGAATTTACACACCAGGAACTGAAAACGGGAGCCTTCTAGGTGTACACAAAAGCTTATAAGAAGAGCATTAACATTTAAAAAAAAATAGTATCTCCTTAAACAATGAAAGAAAACCACATGCTCTCTCTCTCTCTCTTTCTCTCTCTCTATGTACAGTCGGCCACACTTCTGGCTGTTACAGTCAGCATTACAAACTCCAGGTGTCTAACGTTTGCATCCCTTACTTTCTGAATCATAGGCTCAAAGATTCTCAGTGGTGAAGAAGTGAGACGGTGCAGGGGGAGGGAGGAGGGACCTGCACCATCTCACTTCTTCACCACTGAGAATTTTCGAGCCTATGATTCAGAAAGTAAGGGATGCAAACGTTAGACACCTGGAGTTTGTAGTACTGACTGTAACAGCCAGAAGTGTGGCCGACTGTACATGTAATCATGTTCTTAGACAGACAGACAGACACACACACAGACAGACAGAGACACAGACAGACAGACAGACAGACAGACAGAGACACAGACAGATGTAGATAGATAGATAGATAGATAGATAGACAGAGACACAGACAGACAGACAGAGAGATAGATAGATATACAGACAGACAGACATACAGACATACAGACAGACAGAGACACAGACAGACAGACAGACAGACAGAGACACAGACAGATTGATTGATGGGTATTAGGCGCCGGAACGCGCCTAAGCAGGAAGGAAATAAAATGAAAAGAGGGACAGTTGAAGAACTGAAAGATGGGAACTATTTAGTCTGGTCTCTCACTGGCGACCTTCCTAGCATGGGAAACCCTCTCTCCCCGATATCGGGTCAGAGCAGGGGCCAGAGCCCCCTCTAGTCTTGCTCGCCAGGTCTCAGAGACACACAAGCCCCCCCACCTCGGCAAGGCTGTTCCGTTAGGGGGGAGACACAGACAGATATAGATAGATAGATAGATAGATAGATAGATAGATAGATAGATAGATAGATAGATAGATAGATAGATAGATAGATAGATAGATAGATAGATAGATAGATAGATAGATAGATAGATAGATAGATAGATAGATAGATAGATAGATAGATTGATAGATAGATCCCCGGACAACGTCGGGTATCCCTGCTAGTATATATATATATATATATATATATATATATATATATATATATATATATATATATATATATATATATATATATATATATATAGTACACTTACTTCCAATCAAAGCTTCAAAGTTTTGCTCATTAATCAGACCCATATTTTCGTCAGAGCAAACCTTCTCCATGTTGGTTTTAGTTCCATTTGACCTGCTGGTACTTAATTGTAGTTTCAACTCACCATTCGGACAGTCAGTGTTGGTATTAGTGTTGGTATCAGTGTTGGTATTAGTGTTGGTATTAGTGGGTGTATCAGTGTTGGTATTAGTGGGTGTATTAGTGTTGGTATCAGTGTTGGTATTAGTGGGTGTATTAGTGTTGGTAGCAGTGTTGGTATTAGTGGGTGTATCAGTGTTGGTATTAGTGGGTGTATTAGTGTTGGTAGCAGTGTTGGTATTAGTGGGTGTTTCAATGTTGGTATTAGTGGGTGTAGCAGTGTTGGTATTAGTGGGTGTAGCAGTGTTGGTATTAGTGGGTGTAGCAGTGTTGGTATTAGTGGGTGTAGCAGTGTTGGTATTAGTGGGTGAAGCAGTGTTGGTATCAGTGGGTGTTTCAGTGTTGGTATTAGTGGGTGTTTCAGTGTTGGTATCAGTGGGTGTAGCAGTGTTGGTATTAGTGGGTGTAGCAGTGTTGGTATTAGTGGGTGTATCAGTGTTGGTATTAGTGGGTGTAGCAGTGTTGGTATCAGTGGGTGTTTCAGTGTTTGTATCAGTGGGTGTTTCAGTGTTGGTATTAGTGGGTGTATTAGTGGGTGTATTTGTGGTATCAGTAGGAAGGGAGGAATCAGTGGTTGTGGCAACAGTGATCAATATATCTGAAAAACAAAACAAAAACGAAACTAATGTATTAAGAGAAATTTTGGGTCTAAGCTGTTTAATGGATAGGTCTATTTTACACACACACACACACACACACACACAATAGTTTACATTATATATTTATAGTTTTAGGCCAGTATTCACAAAACATCTTAAAGTTTGGATTTAATTAAAGTTTCTGATGTCACCATAATGTATGTTTGCATTTCTGATATCACCATAGAGTTTCAGGTTCATTTCGAAGCAGTGAATGGCTTTGTTATTCTATTTATATAACCTGTTGTTATGATTTCGAAGCAGTGAATGGCTTTGTTATTCTATTTATATAACCTGTTGTTATGATTTCGAAGCAGTGAATGGTTTTGTTATTCTATTTATATGACCTGTTATGATTTCGAAGCAGTGAATAGTTTTGTTATTCTATTTATATGACCTGTTATGATTTCGAAGCAGTGTTGGGTACTAGTTTTTGCCATAAATGTATACTTGCGAACAAAATTTTAAGTTGTGGTCCTTGCAGCCAGCGTCTCGGATGTTAAGTTATGTGGGTTGACAATTGTTTGAATAATAAACGTTTAATAATATCAAAGTATAATCAATGCCCTGTGGTCTTAACTGTGTTCTAAAATGAAATATAAATAAATATAAGAAATAAAATAGTGGGAGATAACAAAGTTGATACAGCTGTTGATTCATCACGTCAAAGAGGAATGTGAGGTTTACTCCATGTCAAATATTTGAGATGTCTTCAGTCAACAGGGCCAGCCAAGCGTTTGTAGATACTGTAGATACGATATTATACTCCATGTGATGGAATACACACGATTTTTTCTTGTTTGTCTATATGTCATAAGGGAGACCGCAGCAATTTCACACCATATCATGTGTATAGGTATTCAATTGTATTATTTTATCATAATAATTGGGGGCAAGTAGCAAAAATTCCCGTGCTGCATCTGTTAATCTTCAAAAATCAATTATTACACAACGCACAAAGATGTTCTTATACCAGAGTCATAAAAATGAAGCAAATGAAACTTACCTAAAGTGAATACGATTTTGACGCGACAACATATGCTGATGATGATTATAATAACTGCAATAACAAAGTAGAACTACACTATTTTTATGTTTGTCAAAATAATAAAACACATATATAAGCAGACAGGATGTGGAAATTGAAAACTGTACTTCCACTTATCCCCCTTTCTGACTCTCCCTCTCACCAGTGAATGCTTCAAATGGAGCTCACAACTCATGGTTCGGGATTCGGGAATACTATCTTGGCTAGAGTTGACAACACTGTGGTGGCTACCGTCCGTTTACCTACCCTCTCAGCTCTCTCTGACCCTGACTTCCACTGAGGGGGTACAGAAACTTTGGTGCGTGGCTGTACATACATACCTACATATCTTATTGCAGACACACACATATAGAATTTGTACACACACACTTACACATACAGATTATATAGTTATCCAATACATACACACACAGATATAATATAGTTAGCACATACTGTTATACATACTGTGCAGTCTATAAACACATTCTACCATCATCCATCTCCAGCTTACTATGACTAATACCCTTTTATATACAATGTGTCTAGGCATCTGGAACGAGATTAGTCATGAAAAAAAAGTGAAATTGGCAACACCGAAAACTCTCTCTCTCTCTCTCTCTCTCTCTCTCTCTCTCTCTCTCTCTCTCGTATTACCTGACAAATGTTGTGAGTCCATAAGGGTTATTGTTCCATTCTCCGGTGTGAGAGTTGTGAACGGTTCAGCATGGTAGGATAGACAGCAGTTGAATTTGTCTGTGAATGATTGAGACATAGAGTTAGAGATAGTATTAGTAATGTTAATTTGATTACATATACACAAAGAGATAGAAGCACCTATATGTGACACTCGGCATTAACCTCTTGCCACAATCCACTCACAATCACAATCACTGACCGCTGAATAAACACGTCCATGCTAAGAACTGATTGGTCAAAGTTAGTATGTTCGTGATTCAGGTCCGCACCCAAGAACAGGATCGCAAATTCGCTGATGGTGTAATGGTTAACATACTCGCCCAGCACGCGAAAGATCTCAGGTTCGATTCCCGGGTCAGTGTAATTGTTGGACAATTTTCCCAGCCCCCCTATGTCCCTGTTTACCCAGCAGTAAGTAGGTACCCGGCTGTAAAAACAAGGATAGCAACCTTGTAGGCTGGGGGAAGATATGTTGATATAACAAGACTAACTGCCTTAAGGACCCTGTGATCGTGTATGAGAATTGGAGGCTTCTGATTCCTTCTGTCTATGCCACAAAACAAAATCCTTCCATGTAGGTGGTGTTTCGTGGCCATATTTGAAGGACTCATTTACCTCCAATTATTTTACTACATCACAGGGTCCCTTAATGACCAACACCTTGAGTCGATAGGCATAAAGCTCTAAATATTCTTTTCGAATAAACCATATTTTACTCACTAAGCAGTCTTTACTTCTTTCTTTCCCTAAACCTTAAAAAGAGATTTATAGACACAACAAAAGAGAATTATAGACACAATTAATTAAGGAGAATTGCCAGAGACACTATTGGGAGTATTTAAGATAAAAAACAGACTGCTTTTAGTAGCTGCCACAACATACATACATTAACAGAGTTGGCCATTGATAGTATACGAATTAACAGATGCAAACATTACTTCATTTTACACTACACACAGACTCTCACTGAAGCGAAAGAATCCTCCAGACTATTCCAAGCAACAGAACATCATTAGTTTTGCTCTTCTGGTCCTGTTTCCTAACATACTTTACAGGTATCAGAGGCACTCCAATGTACCAAAAAAGAATGACCAACTTAAGGGGATATTCTCTTACCTTCACTTGTTGTTGAGATGGAGACAGCAGTACAAGCCGGCAATACTAAGCACATCATCTTATACTTGCCTGAAAAGTGAAAAGAGAACACAATCATTACATTGCAAATCCTTTACGGTCTCGCTCGCACGCCTTATGCATTACTGGTCCCTTAGTCATGTCAGTGGTGTTACTGGTGTCTATAGGAAGTGTGTGACCTAGGCCGTATTATGAGGGCAATAGGCATGTACAGTTGCACAAGTAAAGACTGCAACCAAAACTTGCTGGTGTGTGGCAATATCTGGCAGCTGCTCCAAAGTAAACACTCGTATTTTATCAATGGATCACTACGAACATAATTGAGTAGCTCTCTGTTACAACCAGACAACCGCCACACCCCCTTAAGCGAGATAATCGCCTTTAAAGTATAGGTAATAATCACGCATAAGGTAAACACGAATAATTTGTTGACCGTTACTTCACTTCACCAACTTGATATCACCACAATATAACATTTATTGTGGTTTTTAAGACTTCATTAGAGGCCAAATTTTCTTAGCTTTTAATTGATATATGCCAAAATATGTTCAGTTCCCTATTAAAAAAGATATTACAGGTATAATAAATACGACTGTCATGGAGAAGAGGTGAAAAGTTTATGTTCGTACTGATATATTAGATTAATATGGAGAATTGGTAAATAATAATAATTTATGCTATTTAGATTAAGAAACTACATTGTTTAAGCATTCTATAGGTATAATTGTGAGGCAGGTACATAACAAAATAACTTTAAAATCTTCAAAAGAGTGAATACTATCAAACGTCTTTTAGTGCGTGGAATGCGGTAGGTTGGTGCGCGCAAGTTGCCAAACGTACGATTCAACCTACCCTCCTCTCATCCGTTATTAATATGTCTCACTCACTATCCATATCATTCGCCATACATACATACATACACTGACATACATAAACACACTGCCATACACACACTGCCATACATACATACACACACTGCCATACATACATAAACACACTGCCATACATACATACACACTGCCATACATACATACACACACTGCCATACATACATACACACACTGCCATACATATATACACACACTGCCATACATACATACACACACTGCCATACATACATCAACACACTGCCATACATACATACACACACTGCCATACATACATACACACACTGCCATACATACATACACACACTGACATACATACATACACACACTGCCATACATACATACACACACTGCCATACATACATACACACACTGCCATACATACATACACACATTGACATACATACATACACACACTGCCATACATACATACACACACTGCCATACATCAACACACTGCTATACATACATACACACACTGCCATACATACATCAACACACTGACATACATACACACACTGCCATACATCAACACACTGCCATACATACACAGACTCTCACATACACTCTCGTCACACATACACACTCACTCTTCTGTGAGGTGTCAGTGAATCGTGTAAACACAGATGCTCCTCCCATTCCTGTACCTCATCCTACCATCCCTATATTCCTGTCACCTCATCCTATTCCTTATTCTCCTATTCATGTGTCTTGTCTGTCCTCACTCATCCTTATCCTCCATCCGTTTTTACTCATTTTTATCCCATACTCACCTATTCTTGTCTCACGATCCTACTTTATGTACCCACTCATTTCTATTCATCTATCTCTCTTACACACACACAGACAGTTCCCGTGCCTCGTCTTGTTCATGGTAGGTGGCAAGGTCTAATCAAGGTTTAAAGAACGGCGCGCAGGCTGGGGTGTGAATTGGAGGGATTGTGTGTGTGTGTAGATGGAGGGAGTGTGTGTGTGTGACTGTGTGTGCGCACATTTTTTAAACCAAAATTGAACCCATCACTGACCCCAACCTTCGTGTTGACTGGTACAAGGATGGTCAGCCAATTCAGATGGGATCAAGATTCCGCCTCATTCATGACTTTGGTTATTTGACGAAACTTTGGTTCGCGGCTGTACCTGCCTTATTGTATGCGTGTGTATGTATGAACCTGCCTGTGTGTATGTACAGTTGGACACATGAATGGGTGATACAGCCCAAGTGAAAGATGGTCAATTTCTCCCAATATCAAGTTCCTTAGTGCTAAATAGGAGACATTAGGGGCAGAAGTCAGTATCGACGATGGTAATTAAAAATAAGTACTTGATAATAGACACTGGTTACTCAAATGGGACAAGTATCTTTCACCTGGGCTGTACCACCCATTCATGTGTCCAACTGTACAGTATGCGAGTGTGTGCCTGTTGTATTGTGTTATCTACTGTGTGTCCTGTAATACAGAATTATAGGCTAGGATAGAAGAGAAAATATATTGAGAAACACACACACACTAAACCTCCATTGCCATTATCAGAGAGAGAGAGAGAGAGAGAGAGAGAGAGAGAGAGAGAGAGAGAGAGAAGGACATACAGTCTGTCAATGATGCACGTACCTACACTCGTTCAGTTACACACAGTTTTAGCTGGTAAAATCTGAAGTGAAAATCAGGGGTACAGCAGATATTAGATTGACTAATCACAAACACTGTAAGATAACACACCTCGATCACTACTCCAGGTTTTACTGGCTAAAACTGCGAGTAACTGAACGAGGGTGAGGTACATGCATCGACAGACTGTACACTCTCCCGTCCCATCCCACTACTCGTTCTCTTTCTCTCTCATCCTTCCTCGGTAATCCTTCTATCTACCACTCTTCTCACACTCCACTTACTTCATTCCCTCATTCCACCCTCGTTCTCTCTACCCGTTCATCATCTCCCACTCTTTCCATCCCACTACTATAATCTTTCCTTTTTCAGTACTTTCTTTTACCTATTTCTCCCCACCATTAATGCCCTGCTATCTCCACTCCCTTTCTTACTTTCCTCACTCATTCTCTAATTACCAACCCATCCTCCCCCTATCCCTAACAGTCATTCAACACACATAACTTCAAGGTCAGTCAGGAAGGGTGAGGGAGTAAGACAGGGCGGGAAGAATAGAACGGGAAGCAAGCAGCTATCTTGACCGATAGGCAGGAACACCCTCCCCCCCCCCCCCCCCCAAACACACACACACAACTCTGAAGTAAACCACAGGACTTTACTGTACTCTATTATAGTATACTGACTGTATACCCACATCTATAGAATTATATTTGAGAAGGTAGAGGCGGAGGGCTGGAGAAAATGAATCATAGTCTAGTAACTCGCTATGAGATGGTGTTAAATTTGCTGGTGGCAGTATCTCTTGATGTGAAAATATATCCTTAATGTACGGGTATTTTGTAGTATCAATATAAGCTAGCAATCGTTTAGGCTTACAATCTTTGCTTCATTCAGGGCGATGGGAGCATCATATTTTTGTGAGAGTTGTACAGTCGTGGACAATAATATCGCGCCCCTCCTGACTGGGGCGTATATCAAAAGCGCGGATTCGAAAAGTGACCGCGTTGGAACCTCACCAATAAACCATTATCAAATGCGCGGCAAGGTTAATCCCATTCGTTCCCTATGTCATTAAGTATCATTCGGTGTGTCATAATGCTTCACACGGTGTTAACTGAGACTGAGAAATTATAATTTGGTCTACATTTCATTGACCAAACAGATGTAGAAGATTGCTTCGTCGAGGAGGTAATGACAGACACACCTCAGGATGAGAGATGTACTCGGTTTACAGACTATCTGGTTGATAATTAAGTAACAGCAGAATCAAAATATCCTCCAGTGCTTTGGGCTGAAGTCCCTTCAAATACAAAGCGTACCAACAATTCAGCTGAATCTTTTCATGCTCATTTCAATGAGCAATTTTATACATCCCATCCATCTATATTAATGTTGTGTTCATGGATGTACTAGGAAAGCTCCAGCCTGCTACTAATATTAAGATGAGGAGTATTGGTAAACCAGCAACTACACGGAAAGTTGAACGAGACAGGACAGAATATGCCATGGCACAATACAACAAATTTATCTCTGACGAAATAAACCGACACAATTACATGAAGTGTTTAGGTAACTGATTCCCAGCAAGAACAAACATGTAACTTTGAAAGGAGTGAAAAACGCGATGAATTAAGAACAAAAAAACAAAATCCTTCAAAATCCCCGTGGTAAGCAGGGAGCAACAGATGATAGCGTCTGGCTAACGGAAGAGGTGAACGATCATTAAAGAACTGCTACACAAGCCGACTTTCAAGTACGTGAAAATACTCCCACTCAGCCGCGCTTTTGATAGAAATATATCAGCGCTTTCAATGATGACCCGCCGCGCTTTCGTAAAAGGGCGCCTGACTGTGACTCAGTCATAAGAGGGGCGCGATATTATTGTCCATAATAGTACATCAGCAAAGTTAAATAGCTTTTGCGAGTAGGCTTTTTCCCTGGCATTAACCTAACAGGATTTAATTGTGCATCACTATAATCCATCTGAATGAAATACCCTTCCTTGTATGCAACATCAAAAACAAATACTCTGGCTTCTATGAAGGATACAGATTCACTCTTTGGTTTTCAATTCACTATGTATTGTTTTAACACGTCTATCTTCAAAAAGTCTTGCTGGCGTATTCTCACAATTAGATACTAATAACGAATAGCATACCGAATAATGTTGCAATACGAGTCAAAGTCGTTAATATCACTCGCGGATAAATTTCCTTTCAGTATTCCCAAATGCACTGTCACACGGTAAAAAAGTGTCCAGGCACGAGATACGTATTCTATAAATCTATGGTTTTTAATCGGCCACTGTGCACTTCGTGGAGATAGTTAAGTATAATATTTATGTTTTTGTTTTAGCCTCCACAATTCCCGGGGTCACTAACTGAAGGGTTGCGTGTGATCGCCAGCGGTTTTAATATGGAAGTGGGGGAAGGGAGTGTTGGCCGAGTTTAGATTTATTTTGTAAAATCTTCCCCGCGATAATTACTGATACATCGTACGTCTGCACTTTAAGATGTTATTATTCAGTAATTATATTAACATCATAGATAAGAATTGGTGTGCAACATACAGTAAAACAGCAATTACAAGCATAACATAGTACAGGGGTTGGCAGAACTAATAACATTTATATTAGTTCATACCTGCACCTTTGGCTTAAAACAAAAAAACACTATGTTTATGAAAGAACAATGCCCTATGTTAAAAAAAATGAGAGCAATCAGAACAGTTTTTCACCTCTAATTATACATTTTTATGAGGCCGAAATCATGCGGGAAAGAGATCACTTCCCCAACTTTGTCATTAACAATTATTTTATCTGGTGAAAAGTGGCAGTTTTTCTTAGGTTCGTGACGTCGGGAATTGTCACTAAACACGATTAGATGTTTGAAAGCCTTCTTATTAAAATCAAACTCGATATCAATCCACTTTTTAAGACAGCTAGCAATTTCGACAGAGCCACGTCCACCTGTAACCTCGTCCCAAACAAACATTGTTGTTGTATTTGTCTTAACGTTATGAATACAAAAATTATACATCCACAACTTGCGATGGTAGTATGTAACACTTGTGGAGAGTTTTGGTATAGGGATAGTCTTCTGTAATTCTATGCAAATAACAGCTACATTATTATTCTTATTTTCCTTCTTCTCCTTCATTAATCGTTGACCTTCTGATGCTTTCGCCTTGTGTTGCCTTAACTGTTCTTTTCCTCCCTATTATCTCTCATTCGCTACCGAAAGACAGAAAGACAGAGGAAAACAGCTAAATACACACACGCACACACACACACACACACACAGAGAGAGAGAGAGAGAGAATAAATTGATAGATAGAGTCAGCATATACTAAGAAAGTATTTTAATTGGCTGTTTTTTAATTTCTCTCATTTTCCTCCCTCCCTGTACATTCTCTCATCTCCCTACCTCCCCCTCTCTCGTTTATTAAGTAAATTTCCTGTAAGGAAGGGTAGGTCGAAAGTCACACTATAATGACACTTCAATTTGACCCTTAGAGTGTGTGTATTTCTGTGTGTGTAGGGGTGGGGGTGTATGGTGGGTATGCGTTATAATGCGTGTGGCCTGTGTTTCCACTGGTGAAAGAAACACGCGTTTGTGTTTTGTGTCGACCTACAGGAAATTTTGTGAGTTCACAAATTATTATAATTGGATTTAATTAATTATACATCTTATTCGATGCATTGTCATAATTTTATTAAGAAATATTGAAGTACTTTAAAGAGTTCCCTAAAATGCAGTACGAGAAGTTGTCGGTACGGCGCCGCGCGCCGGGCACCACCCACCCACCGGCATCGTTCAAGAATTTTTCCTTTACTATTTATGTCAATATTGTGATAACTACATGGATTTACAGTTTGTTTTTGCAATAAATATGTATATTAATGTTTATACTCTATAGCAAACGTTCCCAACTGCTAATAAAATAATCACATAAAGCATGAAGTAAATAATAAGAAATCACGCATGGGCAACATGACCGACTGACAGTGCTCACAGCTACACACACTCGCTTGTCATTGTCTCCACAGTACTTCATTCTATTTCAAACGTTCTAGGCCTGTCTATATGCAAGTTAAGATGATAGTCATTTGTTCATTAGATAGAAGAGGAATTGTAGAAGTGATTCATGTTAATAACTCAATTTCAGGGTAATGGCGGAAGTCTGGTTGTAACACTGAGGGCCTCATATAACCATTGTAAGGATGAATGTAATTAGCTAAAGCCAATTGAGCATATTAAGGGATGGACAAGACGTGGTTTTGCAGAGGTGAGTCCTTCCTTGTGCTTTCTAAGTGGCTCGTATTAAGTGTGTCAGTATCATATGCCCGCAACTGTACATAAATACCTCCCAACAGCAGGTGGGGTGAGATAAGGAGCCAGGCTTATGCTGGCCACCAATGAAATAGTTCCTGTTGAAAGAGCTGGTCAATGTTTTCCTAGGAGTGCGGACCAGTTGTTAGGGGAGACTGTTTCACTTCCCACTTCCTGCATCTTAACAACAACAACAACAACAACAACAACAACAACAACAACAATAATAATAATAATAATAATAATAATAATAATAATAATAATAATAATAATAATAATAACACTACTACTACTACTACTACTACTACTACTACTACTACTACTACTACTACTACTACTACTACTACTACTACTACTACTACTAAACTAATAATAATAATAATAATAGTAATAATAATAATAATAATAATAATAATACCATTCTTTCACTTCATATTTTTATAGGTTTTATCTGTAGTTTGATCATCTACCTTTGTCCACCTTGACTTCTTTCTACATTCCCATGATTGTCCTCGAAATAAATAATTCCTTTGGGCTTCATGGTGCTAAAAGTGTTTGAAATGAGATAATATGGAGGAAAGACAATGAGGGAAGAGGCAATGCAATGAGGAAAGTGGAAGGGAAAGAATGATTATGAAGGGGGAGGAGAAAAACAGAAAAAAGTAGTTAAAAGGATGGCAAGGAGGAAGAGGTAATGAACTAATAGAGGGAAGAGGAAGGAGGGAGGGAGGGAGGGAGAAGAGGAAATGCAGGATAAACATGGAGGAAATGGGAAAGGAGGGAGAAAAACCAAAGAGGGAAGACACGAGGTAATGGACTGAGGCAGGGAAGAGGAAGAATGGAGGGAGGGAGGAGGATAAAGGAAGAAAGGGAAGGAAGAAGAAGTAGGATTAATGAATGGATAAACGAAGGAAGGAAAGAAGGACAGAAGTAATGGATAAAGGAAGGAAGGATGAATAAAAGTAATAGATATAGGAATGTAAGAAAGAAGGAGAGAGGAAATGGATTGAGGAAGGAAAGAAGGACAGAAGTAATGGACAAAGGAAGGAAAGATGAATAAAAGTAATAGATATAGGAATGTAGGAAAGAAGGAGAGAGGAAATGGATTGAGGAAGGATACTTCAGAAAGAAAGGCAGGAAAATAGAAGGGAGTCAGTTAAAGGATACAGGAACGTGAGGACAACAAAATTAAAGATATAGAAAAAAAAAAACATTGTTGGAGGTTTTGGGAGGGCAACGTAAACTCCAATTTGCTCACAAAAGATCATACATCCTTTAAATATTAAATATAAGAGTTCCATGATGAAAGCGTTGTCAAATACACCCTCCGTGTGTGTGTGTGTGTGTGTGTGTGTGTGTGTGTGTGTGTGTGTGTGTGTGTATTATTTGTATACAGTGTGTGTATATGATCATAGCATATTCCCTCAAAGACCTTTCCACTCGACAGTACTACTATACCGTCACTAACATTTTTTTTCTTCACAGAATATATTTTATTTTGTGTGTGCACCATTCTTGACAGTTTACGAGAACACCTTTGCCTCACCACCTGTACAAATATCTGAATGATATTATATTATTCTATAAATAAGTGAGAACCTAGGAAAGGAAACCGCTTCTTATTTTTGTCACACTCACCCTAGAAGTAAAACGTGTGAGAAATATATAGGCTAAGATCTTTATAGTTCATTTCGTGAGAGTGGTACAATTAAGGGGGTGAGGGAATAGGGGGACAGGCTTGGGGTGGGTAGAATGCCTGTCCCCTATTCCCGCAACCCCCTAACCCCCCCAACCCCCCCTAAGCCTGTCCCCTTACTCCCGTACCCTCCAAAACTCCCCCAAGCCTGTCCCCCTACTCCCGTACCCCCCTAAACTCCCCCAAGCCTGTTCCCTAGTCCCGCACCCCCCTAATGTAGTAACTAAAGAAATGTTTCAAGCAAAGAATGGTATATGTGTACGAGCTATATTAATGAGCCAGTCACTGTGTGTGTGTATGTGTGTGTGTGTGTGTGTATTAGTGTGTGTGTCTGTGTGTGTGTGTGTGTGTGTGTTATCAAGCCCTTATTTATAATTCAGTCTGTAAGGAGCTTCGTGTGTGTACGGTATTGGATACGTGACGTTAATAATAATAATAATAATAATAATAATAATAATAATAATAATGATAATAATAATAATAGGAATAATAATCATAATATTAATAATATTAATAATAATCATTGTTGGCATTAACAACATATCAACAGCAACAACAACCACAACTACAACATTAGTAACGATAACAAAAACAATTACAACAGCAACAACAATATCAATAATAACCACAACTACAACATCAGTAACAACAGCAAAAAACAACCACAACATCATAAAACAACAGCAACAACAACAACTTCAACAACAACAACAACTACAACAATAACTGCTAATTCCACAATATTTGAACGATTAATCGGATCTTCACTATTAATCCAAGAAAAAAATCGTATTTGTGAACGAGTTATATTAATGAGCCAGTCACTCTGTGTGTGTGTGTGTGTGTGTGTGTGTGTGTATTTAACTGAAGTGACTGTGTGTGTATCTATCTGTGTTTAACTTTTGTGTGTGTGTGTGTGTTTGTGTTTAACTGTAGTGACTGTGTGTGTATCTATCTGTGTTTAGTTGTTATGTGTGTGTGTGTGTGTGTGTGTGTGTGTGTGTGTGTTATCAAGGCCTTATTTATAATGCAGTCTGTAAGGAGCTTCGTGTGTGTACGTATTGAATATGTGACGTCATTGTTGGCATTAACAACAAATCAACAGCAACAACAACAACATCAACAATCACAACAACAACAACAACATCAACCACCACAACAACCACAACAACAACATCAACAAACAAAACTACAACATCAACCACCACAATAACCACAACAACAATAACAACACCAACAACCACCACAACAATCACAACAACAATAACAACATCAACAACAACATCAACAACCACCACAACATCAACAACATCAACAACATCAACCACTACAACAACCACAACAACAATAACAACATCAACAACAACATCAACAACAACAACAATAACAACATCAACAACACCAACAACCACAAAAACAATAACAACACCAACAACCACCACAACAACCACCACAACAACAATAACATAAATAACGATAAATCGGTTCTTAACTGTTAATCCTTGTTGTTTATATTGAAGGGTTTATATGAACTTGTCCTGGAAGACCCTGTAGAACGAAAGAGATGATGAGGTGAGACAACAAGCACAAATGAAGGGTTAATTCTAATTCCTCCAATCTATAGTTTATAATTGTATATATTTAGTCGACAATATGTATGCTTGATTCTCTCTCTCTCTTTCTCTCTCTCTCTCTCTCTCTCTCTCTCTCTCTCTCTCTCTCTCTCTCTCTCTCTCTCTCTCTCTCTCTCTCTCTCTCTCTCTCTCTCTCTCTCTCTCTCTCTCTCTCTCTCTCTCTCTCTCTCTCTCTCTCTCTCTCTCTCTCTCTCTCTCTCTCTCTCTCTCTCTCTCTCTCTCTCTCTTTCTTTTAAATCTAGCTCCAAATATTAGAATTGTTTCATGTATAGGAAGTAGAGGGTGACTGATTCCTCCAAACTCTACAACAAAACAAGATACCTTGCTCGTATACTGAAGTGGTCTGTTTCCTGGCACAGTTTGGAGGAAACATTATTATTTCACTCAACACAACACAAGAAAAAGGAAATGTTGTGGTGTTGGTAAATCTAGGGGCAGCTGAATCCTCTAAACTATTCCAAGCAACAGAACACGATTATATTTGTCCATTTGTTCCTATATCCTGGCATACTTTGGAGGCATCAGGGCATCAGGGCACTCCAATGAAACATATCTGAATTACCCATTTAAGTGACCTTCCGTGACCATAAAAACAAAAAGTGAGATTTAGTCACACATGTTATTGAATATATATATATATATATATATATATATATATATATATATATATATATATATATATATATATATATATATATATATATATATATATATATATATATATATATATATATATATATATATATATATATATATATATATATATATATAATATATATATATATATATATATATATATATATATATATATATATATATATATATATATATATATATATATATATATATATATATATATATATATAATATATATATATATATATCACAATGATTCACTAAACTCTTGTATTGCTAACTCTATGAATAATGTATAATTGCCTGTATTAATGTATTAATATGTATAATTGTAATAAAAGCATGATTATCTTAAGACTATATAACTACCCGTATTAATTTATAAATATGTATGATCTTTATATGTATAAATGTATTAATTTCTAAATATGTATAAATGTAATAAAAGTATGATAATCTTCACACTGTAAATAATACATAACTAACTGTATTAAGGTATTATAGTGACGTGTATGTAAAGGGTGTGACCATGGAGTGGGGCAGAAGTAAAGGGACTAACACACGTAGTTTTAAAACATTTGAGGGCCCTTACTGGAGCTCTATGAACCCTCCAAACTACCCCAGGCAACAGATTCCCTATTCGAAACACTGAAGCGTTTTGTGGCCTGGATTATTTGGAGGGTTCATAGAGCTCCAGTAAGGGCCCTCAAATGTTTTAAAACTACGGAACTAACACCATGAAGCTCCACCACCACTGCCTCATTTACAGTACAGTAACACCCAGTAATCTCGGAGCCTCGCAAGAGTTCGGCTACTGAGAACCTAAATTCAGAGGTTGAGGTATTAAAAATATATAAATAAATAAATACTTCTAATAAATGTATTATTATCTTAATAATTAATACTGTAAATTTTGTACAACTACCTGTATCAATGTATAATTATGTATAAATATATTAAAGGTATGATTATTTTAACACTGTAAATAATGTTATACTTATGTATGGATGTATTAATGTATGAAATGTATAATTGTGTTAACAATATGGAAAATAGTGTATATATGTCTCTCAGATTATCCAAAGTCTTGGTAATAATAATAATAATAATAATAATAATAATAATAATAATAATAATAATAATAACAATAATAATAATAATTGTTATAACTTCATTTTCTTCTTAACATCTTCAACATCTATGTGCAAATCCCTGTAATCAGTAGTCAACAACTTCATTAATTAAGATATGGGTCAAGATCAGGTGTCTGTGGGGACGAGGTCATTACTATCCCTATATTTTCACTATCACTCTGATCAGCTGGTTTTATAGGTAAGCATTTCCTTCCCCCATATATAGCCCGTCTAGCCTGGGGAATATATGCCCCAGGAGACTCTTCAGTATCTTCACGTCGGGTCGATATTTTCTGGATAATCTTTTCTTGTGCTTCCTACCCAGTCAGGCCTTTTGATTCTCAGATCCTTTCGAGGCGATTTAGATTCTACTTTCCATTTGGTTTTGGATGCTTCTGTTGGCCAGGGCCCGTATTCACAAAAGCAAAGTTCATTCTTAAGTTAAACATTTAGGTCCGTAGTTTTAAAACATTTGAGGGCCCTTACTGGAGCTCTATGAACCCTCCAAATAATCCAGGCCACAGAACGCTTCAGTGTTTCGAATAGGGAATTTGTTGCCTGGAGTAGTTTGGAGGGTTCATAGAGCTCCAGTAAGGGCCCTCAAATGTTTTAAAACTACGGGTGTTAGTCGTAAATATTCATTCATGACGAGGACTAGTACCCAACACTGATTCGAATCCATAACAACAGCTCATACAAATAGAATAACAAAACCATTCACTGCTTCGAAATGCTCCTGAATCACTATGGCTAAATGCAAACATACGAACAAGTGCAAACTCTTAAGGGGTGTGTGGGAGTAGGGGACAGGCTTGGGGGGGACTGGGGGGTGCGGGATTAGGGGGACAGGCTTGGGGTGGGTGGGGGGAGGTGTAGAAAGCTTGTCCCCTATTCCCGCACCCTCCCTAAACCCCCCAAGCCTGTCTCCCTACTCCCGCACCCCTCAAAAAAAAAAAAAACCCAAGCCTGTCCCCTTATCCCCACACCCTCTTAAGTCGTTTTGTGCATACCGACATTGATGGCCTTTTTGACGCTACCCTCCCCATTTATCCAGTCTTGATCTTCAGGGGAAACGATGTAGCCCTCCGGTGTCTGGATTATAATAAGAACAATAACAATAATAATAGTGATACTTACACATTTTATTAGCCACGATCGTAGTGTTGAATTCTGACAAGGTGAAGTTGAATTTCAAAACAAAGTGATCGGCTAATTCATCAGGCGTCCCTTCAGCCTTCACTAGGAGGAACAACACTATCATTCCTACAACTCCTCCTCCTCTTTCAGTCAAGGTCGTCATTTTACCTGTTGAAGAGAGAGTTTACTTCAGAGAGATTGATATGAGGCGCCGTAACAGCGAGGCCATATAGCGCCAGAAGCATGTGACAGAAAGGTGAGACAACAAGCAGGAAGGAAATAGAAAGTAAAGAGGGCCAGTTGAAGAACTACAAGAGAGTGGCTGGTTCCGAAGAGGCACCAAAATTCTTAAAGTATTGCCCATATCACTACTGGCATTACGAGAGAGAGAGAGAGAGAGAGAGAGAGAGAGAGAGAGAGAGAGATTTGAGGAGGAAAAAAGACCGCCCTAGGCCTGGAAGTCCCTGTAGGAGAAGGTGACAAAGAGGTGGGTAAATAAGCAAGGAAGAACTAGAAGGAAAGAGTAAAGAGAGAGAGATAGATTCATAGCTTTATATATGGTCACTTTAAGAAAAAAAAAATAATGGAAGAGAAAAAATAAAGTTGGCGCTAATTCTTGAAGACTAAAGTAGAAGGAGAACAAATGTGAAGGAGAGGTGGAACAGCAAGCACAAAGGAAATAAAAGGAAAGAAGTGAGAGTTGAAGACTTGAATGGGAGTGGCTGGGATTCGAAGGGGCGCCCAATCCCTTAAAGTAATACCCACATGATTGATTGATTGATTGATATTAGGCGCCGCAACAGCGAGGTCATATAGCGTCAGAAAAAGGTGAAAGAGAGGTGTGACAGCAAGCAGTAAGGAAATATAAAGAAATGAGGGACAGTTGGGGAAGTAAAAGCTAGTGGCTGGGGCCGAAGGAGCGCCAAAACCCTTAGAGTATTGCCCACATCATTAATGCAGGCAATACAGAGAGAGAGAGAGAGAGAGAGAGAGAGAGAGAGAGAGAGAGAAGGGGGAGACCTCCTTACCTTGCGATATCTAGTTGTGGTCTGCGTGTTTACCTGTGTGCGTTTGTATGTGTAGGTGTTCAGCTGTCATGGAAAGTACGGTGCTCCCCTCTCCTCTCTCTCTCTCTCTCTCTCTCTCTCTCTCTCCGAACTTAGTATCTGCAACTTAAAAACCCTGGAATGCAAGCAAATTATGTATCTAAGGTCACACTACTTTTTCAGGCGTAAGGAGATCTTTCCTCCTCAATCTAATCTTAACTCACCTCCTCCTGCCATGTCTTCCACTACAGTGACTACCCTCTTCATACACTGGTAACCTTCTACCAAGTTTTCCTACCCCGTCCAGTCCCTCCTTTCCATCTTTAATATTTTAATTGCTTGAACCTCAGTACTGTAAGCTATCAAGAGCCTGTGACACTTATGAGGCCTGAGATTATTCCACAAAAGGTTGAAGTTGTTGACTGCTTCACTAGATGACGACCCCTTATCTATCTTATACACGTCCCTATCAGGAGAGAGCAGCTAAACTGTTATTTCTTGCATCTTGGAATATGGTCAGACATCGTATGAGGAGGAGCTTTTATTGAAGATATTTCACTACTGCTCCTTTAGGTTAAAAGCAGTAACGAAACGTTGTCAATGAAGGTTCCACATATATGGAGTTCTTACATAACATTATAACCATTATAGATGGTTGATTTCAAAATCAAATACGACATTCCAAGGCCTAGAACAACCTGTATGACGAGGGAAACAGAAGGAAAGGACAGACAGCGGAAAAATTGGAAGAGGCGTCAGAACAAATAAAGTATGGAACTATCTTCATCACCGCAGACAACATTAAGAGGATGAAAAAAGACTGCCTTAGGCGAGGAATACCCTGTAGGACGAAGGAGGTGAGAATATGGAGGGAAAACAAGCACAATGTATAGAGAAGAAAAGCAGGGACATCTGAATGATTGGAAGGGAGTGTGGTTGGCTGTAAAGTCGTGTCGTGAAATATATAGTGAAAACATACAACGACGAGCAAAGCGTTTGTTGTTATAGCCTTATATGAGTTCTGTGTATAGGGTTCTTTAGTGAGATCGAGATGCCACCTGGTGGCCGTCCTGGAACTTGTATAAAATTAAACATGCGGACTTTCAAATATGTATACTTCTTATATATTTTTCATTGCTATTCATAATTCACATATTTTTCTCATAGCTACGGTAAAATAATTATTTACTGAGACTAGGTATTTAAGAAACAGAGAAACAAAGGAAGGAGATGTTTTCTCTTGTTTTTCTCCATAGAAACAATCGTCATATAGTGAAAATAATATCATAAGAGGTTAGGAATAAAAGTATCATTATATATGAACAATAAAAGCTTGCTGCCGGATGCGGTACGATATCGCGCGTGTGTTCCACAGTCCACCTTAGGCCCACACAAACAGACCATCCTCCCGCGCCTGTGATAGTCAAACAAGATTGAATGCATCCTATGAAAGGCAGGGAAGTACCAGCTGAAGGAAGTGTTGAATGGCAAATTTACAAACACTCTTATTAACCACTGCTTGTAAGAAACTACGATCATAACACCACTGTTAGACTTTTTGCCTTATATTTCCTGACAAGAGGGTACTTTTATCTATAAATCAGCATCGATACAGCACTATGAATTACTTGTTGAAGTATTATAAGAAATGGTGTATTGTTTTATTATTTGACCAACAATTTTCCTTCATACCGTGATGACAAATGTACAACCCTTAGATATGTTTCTGTAAACCTAATAGTGACCATCACAACTATGGCAAGTAGCTAGTTTGGTAAAGAAAAATGTCAAAATTAAGTCTAGCTGGATTCGGGGAAGTCCGCAGATTATTGTCTGGTTGTAGTACCAGGCTGGCCACCAGGTGGCATCTCGAGCTCACTACAGAACCCTATTGCTGGGCTCTCCATTTGTTCTAGGAATGTCCAACGTATTCTGTATATACTGCCGCGCTGTAGAACCTGTCAGTTTGGTAGTCGATCGCTTGTCCCTAGGTCGGTGTCTCTGTGGAATGGCCTTGGTGATTCTGTCATTGATGGTGTAGGACTGGCTGGCTTCAAGAGTAAGGCTAATATATTTTTATTAAGCTAACTGTTCATCTTTGTTTTCTCTCTCTAAGCTGTCTTCTTTTCTTCAGGTTAAATTCATGTGTCTGGGGTCCTCGGATTGATAGAATGCGCATTCTCTCTCAGCTTTGTGTCTCTGGTCTATTTTTAATAATAATGATAATTATAATAACTGTTATCATGATGCCTGTCAAACATATAGGATGCTTATTGCTGCAGCTACAGTTACCAATCCATTAGTTGACTGTTCTCGTCTGGATCTGCCTGTGGATGGTTGGTTGGTTGGTTGTTGTTGCTTATCACCGTTTTGGGGCATTAACCCCTAAAGAACTATTTTTTTTTTCTTTTTCACTTCCAGCCGACTTCTGGGGGTCAATTTTCAACTTTCATGTACGCAAATTTTGTTCTTAAAGAAATATAGAGCTTGAATTTACACACCAGGAACTGAAAACGGGAGCCCCCTAGGTGTAAGCATTTGCGTATTACAGAGCGTCAACGTCCGATAATAAATAAAATAATATCCCCTGAAACGCAGAGCGTATGCTCTAATTACTCTCTAAACATGTAAATGAACACCTAAACAATGCGTCTAAGTGGTTTTCAATGATAATAAACGTATTTCAGTGTAATTTTGTCTGTCTAGACTCTCCTAGAGAATAGTAGACAGCAGAGAGATACGAGAAACATAAGAAAACACCATGTAAATTACAATAAATCAATTGAAGTAGGTGTGAAAAGCCAACAATACAACATACAACACATGCAGCTACATCTATGCTTCTACGTGTGTGTAAATAGGCAGCCAGTTGTCCTGTATCAGGTGTGACACTGATAGGACACACAAGACAGAAAAACACGTCCCACTTGAGACAGTGTGTGTATATACACAGCACTACGCACTGTACATACACGCACATGGCAACATATCATCCACAAACAGAAGTGTGTGGACAGAAGAGGAGGGAGGGAGAGAGGGTTTGTATGAGTAAGGGAGAGGTAGCAAGGGGAGGGAAGGGGACTAGTGGTGAGTGGGGTCCTTGTTGGTGGGGGTAGGTCTATGCTTCACCCACCAGCATACACAGTTGCCAGACATCATTACCACAGTCAAATCTTTTGTCAAGGACTTTAGCTTTCCATCGTTACCAACGCCAGCTCGCTAGCTACTCGCTACAGTTTTTGATAGGTACGTCGACACGTCGGTAATTCGGAGCGAACCATACATTTCTTTATCACCGACATGTTGCTTAATCGGTCCTTAGGGGTTAAGGCAGCTTCCATTAATTAAGTTTATTTAATTTTCCTCGCTAAGCGTCTTTTTATTGGAACTGTCAACACAGTAATTGGAAGATGTCAGAGTCATGGTAACTGGAGATGTGTTATTGAAAGAGGTCGAGGTGAGGTGAGGCGGTCATCCAAGAAAGTCCACGGTGACACTAGGCTGTGGGTTGTTAGGTGGTCTGTTTGTTCTCCTCGTCATCTCCCTCACCGTTTGCCATTTCCCTTCATCCTCCAGGTCCATGTTGATGTCGATGGTGGAAGTTGAGCTCCACAACCACAACATTATCCTCCTTGTTGTTGTACCCCCAACGGGATCCGCCTTGACGTGGTGGGGGGCTTGTGTGTCTCTGGGACCTGGCGAGCTATACTATAGGGGGCTCCGGCCCCTGCTCTGCCCTGATTTCGGGGAGAGAGGGTTTCCCATGCTAGGAAGGTCGCTAGTGAGAGACCAGACTAAATAGTTCCCATCTTTAAGTTCTTCAACTGTCTCTCTTTTCTTTTCATTTCCTTCCTGCTTGCTGTCACACCTCTTTACACCTTTTTTCTGGCGCTATAGGACCTCGATGTTGCGGCGCCTAATATCCATCAATCAATCAAATCCTTGTTGTTGTTGTTGTTGTTGTTGTTTACTAAGTTCCCATCTCCATCACCAAACGTTTGCTCTGAAATAAGAAATAAAATAAATAAGAAATAAAGGAAAGAGTAAGAGCAAGGAAAAAGTAAAGTGAGTGAGAGAGAGAGAGAGAGAGATAGAGAGAGAGCGTGTGTGTAAGGAAGTGGGAGGGAATGAAGGATAAATCAATAATAGAGAGACAACGAGAATAACGAGGAAGAGAGGAAGAAGGAAGTGAAAAAAGAGAGTGTGTTGAGCGGAAACATAGTGTCTGGCTGCCTGGCTAGTTGTTTGTTGTTGTTGTTGTTGTTGTTGTTGTTACACCGCCCCGAAGGGAAAGGTGTATTGTTTTCAGTGCTGGATATTTATTTATTTATTTATTTATTTATTTATATGTTCATGTGTTTGTTTATGGTCTAGCGTCCACAGGTTTAGCCGTATGATGTTAATTTTTTTGCTATTGATAGATATTCATCATAAAATTTAATGATTAACTTTTGGGCAAAATCGGTCAAAGGTCAAGGTCACAAAAAAAAAAATATAGCAAAGGGCGAGTGGTTGCTGTTGTTGCGGAAATGATCTTTATTAAGGGGCGGTGTTGGCATCGAATAGAATGATGTCATGCTGTTGTTGTTGTTGTTGTTGTTGTTGGGTCCAAGGATAATTTTAAATGTTTAAGGGTAGTCAGAAAATTGGAGGTAAGTGAGTCCTTCCAACATTGCCACGAAACACACACACACACACACCTATATGGAAGGGGTTTGTTTCGTGGCATAGTCAGAAGGAATCAGAAGCCACCAAGTCTCACACATGATCACAGGGTCTTTAAAACTAGCTCCAAAAAGTATGTTTGTAATAATTGGTTTACTAATATGTCAGTGTGTGTGTGTGTGTGTGTGTGTGTGTGTTGGAAGGTGAATGTATGTGGTTATGTGTGTGTGTGTGTGTGTGTGAAAGGAAGATCATATACCTCCTCGCTGGAAAAATGGAAAGTCATTGAAAAAAAAGTTGACATTGTAGTTAGTTAGGCCTACTACGTGTGTGTGTGTGTGTGTGTGTGTGTGTATGAGGAGGAAGGCGTGAGGCTGTCAAATATTGCAGTGTGTGTATGAGTGTTTGTGTGTGTGTGTGTGTGCCTGTCAAATATTGCAGTGTGTGTATGAGTGTGTGTGTGTGTGTGAGGAGGAAGGTGTGTGTCTGTCAAATATTACAGTGTGTGAATGAGTGTGTGTGTGTGAGGAGGAAGGGTGTGTGTGTGTATATGTTACAGTAAAATCTTCAAAACAGTAAATTTGTAAATTTCCTAGAATTTTCAGTAAATTTACAAAGTGACTGTTTCAATCAGTAAATTTACAAAATTACTAAGATTTGTAGGATATTTACAAATATACTGATCGTTATCAATGAATCATTAAACTGCTTCGAACTGCTTCGCAGATTTGACCAACTGCAAAAAAAACTACTTCGCAAACCCAAGCAATATTCAAGATAGTTATCGATGAATCAGTAAACTGTTTCAAAAGTAGCTGATTTCATCAACTGGAAAAAAAGAAGTTTAGTACATCGGGGAACTGTGAGGCTCTGAGAGCTAAGCTGTTGATCGTCAAGATGACAATCCCAAGCAGTATTGAAGATCGTTTCAAAGAGGAACTTCTGAATATTAAACAGACAGGAAAATGCTATAGCTTTTTTAACAAGGAGGAATACTCAACACTGCTTGAGTTTCACAAAATGTAACTGTGTGCGTGGGGCAAAGAGATGCGGAACAAATAAATGTTCTTGTTTCAGAAACAACCTCAAGTGTAACTCCAAATGTCACTCCAGTCTGACATGTCCAAATAAGTAGCCTATTATGTTGACACTACCATAGTGCAAGCCACCCCCACCCACCCCCACACACCATTTATGTTCTTTTTAATCCTGTTTTATGAATAAATTAGATCATTAAATGATCTAATTTATTCACAAAACAGGATTAAAAAGAACAAATTTTGTTCTTTTTAATCCTGTTTTGTGAATAAATTGGATCATTTGACTTTAGATGATGTGTGCTTCTGCTCGTTTGTGTAAAAAATCATAATAAAAAATCATAATCGATGAATCAGTAATTTTGTAAAATAACTGGCTCCTGATATTAGTATATTTGTAAATTTCCTACAAATTTTAGTAATTTTGTAAATTTACTGATTGAAACAGTCACTTTGTAAATTTTCTGGAAAATCAAGGAAATTTACAAATTTACTGTTTTGAAGATTTTACTGTAACATATATACAGTATAACTATGTTCTGTATAATATAGGCTATGGTCCTGAATTTTGACCTTGTGTGTGTGTGTGTGTGTGCAAATACCAGGTTAATTTAGGGAGCAGAAAATATGACTAATTTGACACATAAAAGTCGAGTATCCATGAATGAATACACTCAATTTAACACAGAGCCATGGATGCATATGCCAAAGTTCAAAATGCTAATGCATATATAAGAGGGAATGTGTAAAGAAATAATTTAGTAAAGGCATAAAAAGTGAAAACATCTGAAAGTCTATTTATAGTATGTGTGGAGGTGATTTTGCATGGAAGTAAATTCTAGCATTGATCCCTAACCTAGATGGATATAAAATAAAAACTGAATGTAGGAGAATAACATGTTTGTGGAAGTGATTTTGTGAAATGTGTGTATTTACCACTAAGCCATAATAATATCTTATAAGAGGGTGCGGGAGTAGGGGACAGGCTTGGAGGGGGTAAAAAGCCTGTCGGGAATAGGGGGACAGTCTTGGAGGGTGTCGAAAGCCTGTCCCTCAACTCCCGCACCCCGCAAAAGCCCTCGCACCCCCCTACCCCCACCCCAAGCCTGTCCACATATTCCTGCACCCTCTTAAATATGTTGGTAAATCTGGAGCAACTGAATCCTCCAAACTATTCCAAGCAACAGAACACCACTATTTTTGTTAACTTGGGCTTGTCTCCTGGCATAGTTTGGAGGAATCAAGGCACTGCAATGTAGGAATCAGTTACTTATACTCCAGATTTACCAACACTATACATACATACATACATACATACCACCTCCTTAATAAATAATAATGAATCCAGGAAAGTGTATATGTATGTGTAAAGGAAGTGAATTGACAAGGGAGTAACATTTGTGAAGATTTGAAGGAGTGAATTGATAAGAAAATAAATATAAACTTCCTGGATGGCTTTTCAATGGTATTCCTTCTTGGACGTGTCAGAGAGAATATATATTGGATTTGGTGAACTATATAGTTATTGATACAGTGAGAAATGGAAAGATGATTGTCCCTTCCCTCCTCGAAATGAATAATATAGGTAAAGTATCTCTCTCTCTCTCTCTCTCTCTCTCTCTCTCTCTCTCTCTCTCTCTCTCTCTCAAAATATCAAATATCAAAATATCTCTCTCATCTCTCTCTCTCTCTCTCTCTCTCTCTCTCTCTCTCTCTCTCAAAATATCAAATATCAAAATCTCTCTCTCTCTCTCTCTCTCTCTCTCTCTCTCTCTCTCTCTCTCTCTCTCTCTCTCTCTCTCTCTCTCTCTCTCTCTCTCTCATGGCTATTTGGACAGTAACACACACACACAGACATAGACACACCTTCACCTTCCTACACACACACACACACACCTTCACCTGTCCCCTACTCCCACACACCCCAACCCCCAACCCTGTCCCCCTGTTCCCACACTCCCTTGAATGCTATTGTAAACATGAATAACGAGGAAATATATCAATAAATAGATAAATGATTATTACCCTCGCCACCGTCACCTCCTCCCTCCTCCCTCCTCCCCCCTCCCCACCCCGTCGCTCCATGGGTACTCACAACAAACTGGTGCCCATTCGCTCTAGAACTGACCGCCACAAAAACAGCCCAGTTCCTACCATAGTTAATCTTATCAACAATAATTAATGTCTCTTTTAACTGGACCAGTTTTGTAAATGTTTAACTTTACTACAATCCTGTTACTCTTTTACAATCAACTTTATCAGATTTAAACAATGTTAGTTTCTTTTATGTTTCTTGTACTAATGCTCGTCTCATCATTTCATATATTTTTATACCTAATTTTTACCATACTGCACCAGGGATTACAATTTTTACTTTTTTACATTATCCTTTTAACTGTTATGTTTCTGTACTGATTCTAGTCATCACTTCATGTTTCTTGTACCTAATTTTTACTTTATTGTTCCAAAGATTGTAGTTTTACTTTTTACATTACCCTTTAACTTTTCTATTTTTATACATGTAATGATATTATAACTGTATTTTACCCTTTTTAACTTTTCTATTATTTATACTTGCAATGACACTAAAACTGTATTTTTTCAGCCAGTTTGGCTGCCAAAGAAATAATCCGTTTATTATTATCATTATTACCTTCACCTGTCCCCTACTACCCCCCCCCCAACCCCTCCTATTCCCACCCCCCCTTAAATGTTATTGTAAACGTGAATAACGAGGAAATATATCAATAAATAGATAAATGATTATTATTACACTTTATCGAGACAGTAATGTATAGTTTGAGGGAAGAGAGAGAGGGTACAGTTGGCCACATATTAATCTGGTATGCTTCGTTACGTGTGAGATATTGTACCTTCAACCGAAAGGAAAGTGAGCAAAAGTTATAGTTTATTGATAAGAAGACGGTAATAATATTTTACTGTCTGTCTGTCTGTCTGTCAACAAACTACATTTTGTTTTCACTTTCCTTTCTTTTGTAGCCAAGCACCTCACAAGTAACGAGCCAAAAAAACACCTACATTTGTGGCCAACTGTACCGAAGAAAATACCGAGTGTTATTGAAAAACGTGTGGAATATAAAATTGGTTTGTGTACTTCATGGGTAGAAAGAAAAATGATTATTATTACACATTATTGAGACAGACAGCGAGTCCAAGTAAAAGAAAAAAAAAAGTTTATATGTATGAGATGATTTGTATGGCAGTGGTATAGGCTATTGTGTGTGTGTGTGTGTGTGTGTGTGTGTGTGTGGTGAAAGGAAGGAAAAGGGTCACACTCTATACACACTTCGCCTTATACGTGTGTCGTGGTGCATGCAGGTGAGGTCTCTCTCTCTCTCTCTCTCTCTCTCTCTCTCTCTCTCTCTCTCTCTCTCTCTCTCTCTCTCTCTTCATACTACTATACTACTCTACCACCAATGATTCCTCCACCCTGTGTTTATCTATAAATGTGGGCTCCACAAATTGGAGGTGAGTAGCCCCAACTCTGGTCGCTACTAACTGTGGCATCCAACCATAGTACTACTACTACTACTACCACTACTACTCTCTCTCTCTTCATACTACTACTACTACTACTACTACTACCACTACTACTCTCTCTCTCTTCATACTACTACTACTACTACCACTACTACTCTCTCTCTCTTCATACTACTACTACTACTACCACTACTACTCTCTCTCTCTCTTCATACTACTACTACTACTACCACTACTACTCTCTCTCTTCATACTACTACTACTACTACCATTACTACTCTCTCTCTTCATACTACTACTACTACTAATACTAATACTACTACTACCATTACCACTACTACTACTCTGTTTCTTCATACTACTACTACTACTACTACTACTCTATTTCTCTCTCTTCATACTACTACTACTACTACTACTACTACTACTACTACTACCACCACAACCACTACTACTACTACACTCTATCTTCATACTACTACTACTACTACTACTACTACTACTACTACTACTACTACTACTACTACTACTACTACTACTACAACTATACTACTACACTCTCTTCATACTACTACTACTACTACTACTACTACTACTACAACTACTACTCTTCTACAGGTATAGCCTACAGACAACATGAGAGGACTGACGAAGGGGACGAAAGGGTTGGTGTTGGTAATAGTAGTATTCTTAGAGATAGCCAGAGTTACCCCATCACATCCCTTCCAAATTTACCGTCGTCTTGGCCAGGGCGAATGTGGCACTACCTATCAACTTTTGCATATGAAAAATGTTCTTCTGTGTGCTATCGTCTGTGCTGAAGGTATTTATTTAATTTATATTGGTGTAGGTACAGCCACAATCAAATAACCACCCACACTTTCCTTCCATCGTGTAAATAAATCAGTATCATATCAAAATATAATCCAACAACAACACCTTACGTCAACTCAACCCCCTCAATTATTATAATTATGAGGTGCTGCATAATCATATACGTGTTGTTCTTTATTACCAAGATATTTATTATTATTATTATTATTATTATTATTATTATTATGTGCTGCAAAATCATACACGTGTTGTTCTTTATTACCACGATATTTATTATTATTATTATTATTATTATTATGAGGTGCTGCAAAATCATACACGTGTTTTTCTTTATTACCAAGATATTTATTATTATTATTATTATTATGAGGTGGTGCAAAATCATACACGTGTTGTTTACAGTAGGGGGGATGGGGGGTGCGGGAGTAGGGGGACAGGCTTGGGGGGGTTTAGAGCGGTGCGGGAATATGGGGCATGCTTGGGGTGTGTGGTGGTAGGGGACAGGCTTTTTACCCCCCCCCAGCCTGTCCCCTATTCCAGCACCCCCCAAACCCCCCCACCCCAAGCCTGTCCCCTATTCCCGCATATATAGTCTATCTCTATCTATCTATCTATCTCTCACACACACAGTCTCTCTCTCTATCTCTCTCTCACAGTCTAGCTATCTATCTCTACCTCTCACACACACTATATATTTTTCACTCTTTCTCTCTCTCACACACACACACACACACTATCTCTCACTCAGACACAAATATAACCAAACCCAGTATTACCTCTCTCTCACACACACACCCTCTCTCTCTCTCTCTCTCTCTCTAAAATTAAAGATAGAGATAGAGAGAGACAGAGAGAGAGAGAGAGCATGTGAAAGAGAGAGCATGTGTGTGTGAGAGAGAGAGAGAGAGAGAGAGAGAGAGAGAGAGAGAGAGAGAGAGAGAGAGAGAAAGTTGTGCGTGTCACTAATCCAGGGGTTCGAACCCCATCCAAAACATTTTTTGAAAAACATGAAAAACATTTTTTTATAGGTCCAAAACACTCCCCAAGTATTAGCGATCACACCCATGTAAAAATTTTCACTCTAGGACGAAGGATCTTGGCGTGCATAGAGGACACACACACAGAGACACACACAGAATTTCGGCTTTATGTATATAGATTATTATGAGGTGCTGCAAAATCATACACGTGTTGTTCTTTATTACCAAGATATTTATTATTATTATTATTATTATTAGGTGCTGCAAAATCATACACGTGTTGTTCTTTATTACCAAGATATTTACTACGATGGATGGAAAGTGTCGGTGGATATTTGATTGTGGCTGAACAGTGTTGGTAAATCTGGAGCGCCTGATTCCTCCAAACTATTCCAAGCCACAGAAAACCATTAGTTTTGTCCATCTGGTTCTGTTTCCTGGCCTAATTTGGATGAATCAAGAAGTTCCAATATAATAAGTGTACTATTCCCCTAATTAAGGACCCTGTGATTGTGTATGGATAAGGGAGGCTTCTGATTCCACCTGACTATGACACGAAACAAGCTCCTTCTATATAGGTGTGTGTGTGTGCTTCGTGGCAGTGTTTGAAGGACTCACTAACCTCCAATTTTCTGACTACATCACGGGGTACCTTACAAAACAATAACATGAAGGAAAACTCTTCAAAAGCTCCGGCTTTTAATGATTCAAGTGAAATAATAAAATATCCATATGTAAAGATCTCAAAAATATTAATGATGTTTTATCTGGATTTTCGTATTCATATGGTTATATTGAAATTTTGAAAATGAACCCTTTTTATTGAGGGTGAACCCCTCGGTTGAACCCCCTCTCCGTTGAACCCCCTCTCGGTTGAACCCCCTCTCGGTTGAACCCCCTCTCGGTTGAACCTCTTAAATATTGGTTGAACCCCTTTTAAGAAGTGGTCACCCCAAGAAAAAAAAAAGTATAATAATAATAATAATAAATGATTCAATGTCGGTAAAAGAAAATGGATGGGAGGAAGAGAGTGAGTGAGTGAGCGAGTCAGTTGAACCCCTTTTAAGAAGTGGTCGCCCCAAGAAGAAGAACAAGAACAAGAACAAGAACAATAATTATGATAAAACCTAGAGCTCTCGGCTTAGGCCGGAGCTAAAAATAGAGGGTTAATTGACGGGCTACTAATTCCTCCAAACCATATGCGACAAAAAAAAAAAAAAAAAAAAAAAAAAACAGAGATCCCTCATGAATTAAGTAACATCAAAAGTTCTTTCTTTGTTTCCTGGGCATAATTTGGAGGAATCACACTCCTTCCAATTCACCAACAATAGAATCTCCAATGATTTATGGTGCCTGACAATTCCATAAACATGCTTTGTCTAATTCTATCCAACTTTACTCACACTCTCTTTACAATAGACTGATTGATGGATATTAGGCACCGCAACATCGAGGTCCTATAGCGTCAGAAAAAGGTGATAGAGAGGTGTGACAGCAGAAAGGTAATAAAAAGAAAAGAGGGACAGTTGAAGAACTGAAAGATGGGAACCATTTAGTCAAGTCTCTCACTGGCGACCTTCCTAGCATGGGAAGCCCTCTTTCCCCGAAATCGGGGCAGAGCAGGGGGCGGAGCCCCCTCTAGTCTAGATCGCCAGGTCTCAGAGACACACAAGCGGTCAAGGCGGTTTCCGTTAGGGGGGCTCTCTTTACAATATACATACATACTTTGTTTAATTCTATCCAAGTTTTCTCTCTCACTCTTCTATAGATATTACATGTGAAGGGTTTATGATGGGCAAACCGAAGGTAGATGACACTACTCACTACTCTGAATGTCGACTCAGCAAAGACGTGTTGACTATTGACTACCATGTTGACTTTGAATGTTTTGTTGCAGGTGGGTATATAGGAGTTTTGTTGTTGTGTTGTTGTTGTTGTTGTTGTGTTTGTGTTTGTGTGTGTTTGTGTAGTAGTGATAATTATATGAATTAATGTCCGTGTGTGTGTGTGAGTAGTAGTGTTATGTGAATTAATGTCCGTGTAGTAGTAATAGTAGTAGTAGTAGTAGTAGTAGTAGTAGTAGTAGTAGTAGTAGTAGTAGTAGTAGTTCTATGATAATTAATATTCGTGTTTTTATTTTTTCAGCATCGATCTACGAAAGCCTCACTCAGACTATGACACCACTATCAACAACGACTGCCAACACTGCTACTACCACCAAAACATTGACAGCAACTGGCACCACTACTACTACTATCACCAATCCACCACCACCACCAATAACAACAACACCTACCACCCTACCACCACCAACAACAACAACATCTACCACCACACCACCACCTACCACCACACCACCACCACCAACAACAACAACACCTACCATCACACCACCACCTACTACCACACCACCAACAACAACAACAACACCTACCACCACACCACCACCTACCACCACACCACCAACACCACCAACAACAGCTATCACCACACCACCAACACCAACAACAACAGCTACCACCACACCACCACCTACCACCACACCACCAACACCAACAACACCACCTACCACCACACCACCAACACCAACAACAACACCTAACACCACACCACCACCTACCACCACACCACCAAACACCACACCAACAACAACACTTACTACCACACCACCACCAACAACAACAACCAAAACAATAACAACAACAACACCACCACCTACCACCACCACTACCAGCATGACCACAACTTCTGATGGAAACACACCCACATCAAACGTGATGATTATATCCAACGTTGGATATTCTGGAATCTACATTATTGGCTTTTCTCATCAAATGGCACCTGTTTCGTACATGAGTAACTATATCAGTAACATTATGTACTACGATTACGATAACGAGTATAATGAGTCAGCTGAAGTTGTACAAAGTGTGGTGACATCTGATGGCGAGGCGTGTGCTGGACAAGACGAGGTGATGGTCGGGGTAGATTACGATCCACCTGCCGACGAAGGGAAATCCTACCAGAGGGTGTTGTGTGCGGCCCTCCAGAGTCCAACTTCCCTCAACGCCACCTGCCAGAAGGTCCTGATGGGTGAGGAACCGAGACCCAACCTGAATGTTGTGGATACCTCTTCCTGGTACAATTGGCTGGCTTGTCCTGACCAATACTTAATTGTTAAAATCTACTGGGTGTACAACTCATCCCTCTCAGGAACTCCTTATGAATACACAGCTGCTGACTGTTGTATTACTGTGAATTCTGAATACTATTATTATTATTATGAATGACCGCTGTATGGCTGAGAATTCTGAATATTATTATTATTATTATGGTTGACCGCTGTATGGCTGAGAATTCTGAATATTATTATTATTATTATGATTAACCGCTGTATGGCTGAGAATTCTGAATATTATTATTATTATTATTATTATTGACTGTTGTATGGCTGAGAGTTCCGAATATTATTATTATTTTGGTTGACCGCTGTATGGCTGAGAATTCTGAATATTATTATTATTATTTTGGTTAACTATTGTATGGCTGAGAATTCTGAATAATAATATTATTATTATGGTTGACTATTGTATGGCTGAGAGTTTGCAATATTATTATTGGATTTTATCTTTTGGTTGACTGTTGTATGACTGAGAATTCTGAATACTATTATTATTATGGTTGATTGTTGTATGGCTGAGGATTTACAATATTATTAATGGATCTTATCTTTTGATGACTGCTATATGACACTTTGCACTATATTATTATTTTGGTTGACTACTATATGATTGAGACTTTGTAATATAATTAACTAGCAGCAATACCCGACGTTGTTCGGGTGAATATCCTACATGTGGTTTTGTCAATAAATTTCCTCTAATTATTTATATGTGACCTTATTAGGAGGGTGTGAGGAGTGCATTATCCGGTGTTGGTTGCTGGTCCCCCAGAGAAACCATGCCAGCTTTACAACCACAAAAGTTATCCATGACGCAACTACAGCAGAAGGTGGCATTGTAACAGCCACGATTAAATAGCAAGACCCGAGGGGCGAATTGGGCTTCAGGGGTACTGGAATCGAACTATGTCTGACTATTGACATCAGTATATATCTAGTTCCGGCCTCGGTGAGAAACGGGCCTTAGTGGGTAAAGAAGGTAAAAACATCATAATAGAAAATGGCAATATACTGGATAATTACCGATAAAGTAATAACATATAAAGAGATAAATAACAGAGTAATTATCTACGTATCTTCTTTTCAATGTTTACCCCATAAGAAATAATAAGTATTAATAAATAAAGATATAAATAACAAAGGGTAATTATCAGCATCCTAACTTTTTACCCCAATTAATATATCAATGTTATTTGTGAATCACCTAGAATTAACTTAAAGGATGATCAAACTCACAGGGTACAAGTAAAGTAGTTTATTGTGTGGTAGTAAAGTGATGGTCTAATGTACTGCAATCTGGTGAATAAAAGCGAGCTATTTGAGTTAATTTTATGAACCAAAATTGCACACACCAACAGCTATAGTTTCGGATCATTTTTCGAAGCCATCTCATTGGAAGGTGTTGCAGTACATTAGACCATGACGTTACAAATACTATCACTTCAGGACCAGGGCAGTAGAAATAAGGAGCACGTGGTAGCGAGTTGAGCACACACGAGGTGCCTAGACTTGCAGAGAGCCCTACTGCTGGTGAGTTGCAGTAGAAGTGAGCGTAGCGAAGCAGGAATGGCAGCAGGCGGGCAGGCGAGAGAGAGAGAGATTGCTGTCCTGGTCGAGGATGGAGGCAGAGTAGGTGGGTGCTGTGATGCTAACAGGCCCCTTATAAGGGATCCGACCGGTGCCGAGTGAGATGAGTGTGTGTGCTCAGCTCGCTACAATATAATACGCCTCATTTAATATCTTAATGGTGGACCAGACTTTCGTGAGTGGAGTGAAACAATTCACCGTGGACACAAACAACTGCCAAGAGTCCCTTTTAACTCTTTTAATTACTGGTCAAGCCACAACCCTCGTCCGTTTGTAAGCAATGAAGTTGTTCTGAGATGGCTGTTTGTCAAAAATCCTGTATCTCCTACATTGACCACCAATGTGCTTCACGCTTATTTCGAATTGTAGAGGTTTTTAATATGTTTTAATGTTTTGTGTTAAATTTCATCACACCTTTTCATCTATGGTCTCCCAGGATAGATCTAAATTGACGACAATCCCGAAAGACCCCCAATCTGCTCTCAAATAATTCAACTTTTGTAGCAAAGAGGTCGAAACAGTATGATGTGTTTAAGTGAGATAGATGGGAAACTGATCACTACCGAAGGAGTCGTCGTATGGATGACAAGAAAAATCCTGATGTATATCCGGGGAGGCCAGAGACAAATCAATGGCCGAAAAATGACCAGAATGATCGTCTACCCTAGTGAACAGACCCTCGTTCAAGAGCCAGAGGTTGGATTGTTGTATAATGTCTGTCATCTGCCTTCGACAAGCTTCACGACTGACAGTGATGGTCATTAAAATCGTCCAATACCAATTTCTTACCAGAATGCTGTGGGAATATGTTATGAAATGAATCACTGTCAATGGAGCCGTATGGGGGACAGTAAAGAGAGCAGATGGATATGTAGGTGTTGCGTAATTTTACTCTGCAAGCAATGCCTTCCAGAGTAGTGTTTAGTATTATTTGTGTCTGGATGTGATTTGTGTGTATATATTGCTACTCCGTGTCCTTCGTTTTTCCTGTACGTATTGTAGTGTTTTAATTGTAGTGGGTCAGAGTGATTCTCCAACCCTGTCTCCTATAGACGGACGACGTCTGGCCTGTGTGTAATAATATTGCTATATTGTGCAATTTATTCCCAAGACTTCTACAATTCCCCTGTAGTACAGTGAACATGGCGGTTTATGAGTTACGGGGTCAGCCTGTGGGTTTAGGTGGGATTCTCACAAGTCTGTTACCATCTACACCGTCACTGTCAATGACGTCACGGATGTCGGCTGTAATGGAAACCAAGGGTATTTCTCTCGTCATATGCCCCCCCCCCCCCCCCCCCGCTCGTCTCGCCGATGGCCACCGCCAAAAGATGAATAATTTCATCTTTTCACGGGGAGACGGCGGCGATGTTGACAACTGTCCAGGATGTTGGATATCTTGGATAGTATGAACATATGAATTTAAAACATTGGCACACGGAAAAAGATATGAGATCATATTAGTGAATTAAATATTTACATGTGTTTACATAAAACGTGTGTATTCATGTGTTGTGAAAACTATTGTTCGGTGAATCTGGATATGTTACGACACCCCCCCCCCCACACACACACACATTCCACCCACCAAATCCAACAATATAATTATAATATTTTAAATAATAAATTGCTCTACTTCACACACACACACACACACACACACACACACACACACACATTCCACCCACCAAACCCAACCATATAATTATAATATCTTCAATAATAAATTGCTCTACTTCACTCACTGCCTACGTTAGGAAGGTTAAGTTTTTTTTTATTTAGGTTCGTTATGTGTATGTGTGTGGATATGGACAAAAACAGTCCGGTTCTCTTTTTTTTTCTTTTTTTTTCTTTTTCCTCAACCTCGGGGCTGTAGGCTATTAGTAGCCCGTGACTCTTGCGAGGCCCCGAGATTATTGGGTGTCGCACCAGATGAGACAGTGGAGCTTCGTGGTGATGTTGGTAAAGTCATGGTCTAATGTACTGCAACACCTTCCAATGAAATGGCTTCGAAAAATGATCCGAAACTATAGCTGTTGGTGTGAGCAATTTTGGTTCATAAAATTAACTCAAATAGCTCGCTTTTATTCACCAGGTTGCAGTACATTAGACCATAATTTTACCGTAGCCTCTCTTCTGTCCCACTAGATGACCACACTATATACTTGAAACCTATACTTGAAACCGGAACAAGCAGTAAGAACCTCCCAGGAGTCCAGTCTGATATCTAAGGCATTGTTCCTGACTGGAAAATATGAACTGTCAACTGTCCTGGAAGGTTCGGACTGAAACGTTGTTATATCGTTCCGAAGGTTTACGAGGTGTTTTCCCCAAATAGGAGGAGTCAGTATTCTACCAGCAGTGACTTGGACTATATCTCGGTGGCGGTGGTGGTGGTGGTTGTGCCTGAAGTGTAACCTGTGTGTTGTGACGTGGCTGAAACAGTGAGTATAATATATATATGTTTGTGTAGGAGTCAGCGAGAATCCTCATTTTCTTCATGATAGGAATTATTATTATTATTATTAATGTGTGTGTTGTGACTTGGCTGAAACAGGGAGTATATGTTTGTGTAGGTGTCAGCGAAAATCCTCATTTTTATTTTCATGTTAGGAATTATAAACATATTACTGTGAGATATATGAAATAGAAATGTTTACAGAATATTCTCAAGTTCTGTATTGGCATAATGGTGGTGAGGGTTAAAGGTTAAATGTATCTATTGTCATTTTGAGTGTTTGGGGTTTAAAGTAACTGTTTTGTTTTATGTTGTTCTATTATTGTTGTTGATGTTGTTGTTGTATATACGTTTTTTTTTTTAAGTATAATATATAAGGTTGTTTTTTGTCCTACCTTTCAAGATAAATTTATAAATTAATATCTTAACTTTTGTTCAGTCTGACGCTTCATCAAAATTATTATACTCCAAGTCACAAACTATTATTCATTATAAGATATTTTGACTTCACATAACATCAGAGTGTAACAATGGTAACTCGTCAGTGGGATATACCAAGGAAGGTCAAGAGGTATATTATCTCTTGACCTTGGTCGTGGGGTATACAGTAGGTCGTGGGTTATACCAAGGAAGGTCAAGTGGTATATTATCTCTTGACCTTGGTCGTGGGGTATACAGTAGGTGGTGGGGTATACCATGAAAGATCAAGAGGTATATTATCTCCTAACCTTGGGGTATACAGTATAGGTCTGGACGTGGTCTAGGGTCCATTATGGTTGGTAGTGGTTTATAAGCACGTATACGAAAGAATCTTAGCTATGTTAATGACTTATGGGTGAATTATTTAATGAATTTGGTGAATAAACTATACAGTGATCATCATTATCTAACTGTTGGATAGATTTTGTGAGTATGGATACTTAGCTTTTGGAAAATAATGAATGAAGCCTTACAAGTGTGGTTGGTTGGGAAGCTAACAAACGAATACCACTGTGAAATCAACCCTAAAATAATGAAGCCTTACAAGTGTGGTTGGTTGGGAAGCTAACAAACGAATACCACTGTGGAATCAATCCTATAATAATTAAGCCTTACAAGTGTGATTGATTGGGAAGCTAACAAACCAATACTACTGTGGAATCAACCCTAAAATAAGGAAGCCTTACAAGTGTGGTTGGTTGGGAAGCTAACAAACCAATACCACTGTGAAATCAACCCAATGTGTGGATAATTGATGTGTCGTGTAGGACGGGTCAGGTTAGACTGTCACATTGTCACGGTAATATCACCTTGAACCCTCTATAGGATGTGGGCACAGCTAATGTTACTAACTAGACCATGTGTACAGACTACTGGCTACATTGTCAACACCAAAGTACAGTAACTGTTGTGATACATAATTTCTGACCAGGAAGTGAACGTAGAAAGCTTCGAATCGCCTGGTATTGTTCATTTTCTAACCCAGTACACCTATATAGAGGCTGAGTTCGAATGTAGGGTATGTGTGTGTGGTGCCTGCCGTTCGTTTCTGATCAGGGATTACTTATCATGAGTGTACAGTTGCCCACACATGAATCTGGTACGCCTCGCTACTTGTGAGATACCTACAACAGGTAGGAAAGTAAACAAAAGATAGTTTGTTGACAAACAGACAGTAATAATATTTACTGTCTGCCTGTCAACAAACTACATCTTTTCACTTTCCTTTATTTTATAACCCCTCTGTCCCTTAGATGATAAACTTTCCAATGAATAAGTTAACACACACACACATCTCTCTCTCTCTCTCTCTCTATCACACACACACACACCTCTCTCTCTCTCTCTATCACACACACACACACACATACACATACATACACACACTCTCCCTTAACACACTTCATTATATATAAAAGAAAATATATTACTCATTATATTTATTGTACTATGCATTGTACTACATTAATTATATTTATTAAATTACTCAATACATTAATTATATTTATTGAATTATTCATTATTAATTATATTTATTAAATTATTCATTATATTTATTGTATTATTCATTTCATTTATTATATTTATTAACATATACATTATATTTATTGTATTTACTACAGTCATTATATTCACTGTATTATTCATTATATTTATTGTATTATTCATTACATTCATTTAATTTATTGTATTATTCACTAAATTCATTATATTCACTGTATTATGCATTATACTACTTTCATTATAATCATTGTATTATTCATTATTTATACATTCATAATATTATTCATTATATTACTATAGAAGATTTACCGTCTATTTCCTACATACAGTCACGTGACCTTCGTTATTGAAGGGGGTGCAGGAATAAGGGGACAGGCTTTCTACCCCCTCCAAGCCTGTCCCCTACTCCTGCACCCCCTTAATATACTCGATCATGCAGGCTATTCGAAGCAAGCCTGGATACGTATTTTGGAGTGTGACTGTACAGCCATAATCAAATAATCACCAACACCTTATTTCCTTATTATTATTATTATTTTTATTTATTTTGTTTTGCTTTGTTTATTGCCACTTAATTCATTCCTTTATTAGTTTATACCAGTGTGGTTTCTACCGTAGTACTGGCCAGACTGTTGTGTTGTTGTTGTTGTTGTGGACTAGAAGACTCCATCAATAACAAGGTACATCTACTGGCACCCTTCAATCCTCTCGCTGTATGACTCTTTAATCTCTCCCTTCCTCGGTCCCTCCCCATTCGACGACTATTACCACTTTTACAGCTGCTCCGACTGTTGTTGTTGTTATATGCTTGGTGTGTGCTGCTGCTGTGTCTTGTACGGTACTGTCTCCATCTCTTCCTTAGAACCTCACGCACCTCGCTGTTCAAGAAGCAGTATAGCACCAATACGAACACACCCTGCATGGTGGTTGAAATATATGTTATGTTAATTACAGTGGTCTTGCATACATACATACATACACGTATATCTATCTAAAGTTCTAAACACTATACACACATACACACACACACATTAAAACAATACATACACATTTAAACAATACACACACACACACACACACACTCCTATAGTCAAATATTTGGTCTCTCTCTCTCACATACACATCTACACAACACACACACACACACACACACACACTCCTGTAGTCAAATATATGGACACACACACACACACACACACACACAACACACACATCTACATAACACGCACACGCACACGCACACGCACACGCACACGCACACACATACACACACACACCTGTCGTCAAATAGTTTTACACACGCACACAACTCACACACACACACATCTACACACACACACACACACATATCTACAAAACACACCTACACACACACACACACACCTGTCGTCAAATAGTTTTACACACACACACCTGTCGTCAAATAGTTTTACACACACACACAACACACATACACACACACACACATCTACACACACACACACACTCCTGTAGTCAAATATTTGGACACACACACACATCTACATAAAACACCTACACACACACACACACCTATCGTCAAATAGTTTTACACACGCACACAACACACAATACACACACATCTACACACAACACACACACACACACATCTACACACAACACACACACACATCCTACCTACCTGAGATGACTGAAGCATAGCATTGGTTAACATATAAGCATCTTCCAAATCCCCTTTATCCCCGGGGTTGACAGCAAATAATAAGTTAGTGATCCCCAGCAGAGAAAACAAGACAACCGTCGCTCGTATCGCCTTCCTGACAATAACAAACATATGATAAGATTAATAGAATAAGATTATTTTATAGAATTGTGGATATATGTTGGTGGAAAGATTGTTTATGTCGGGTGTAGCCTTCCTGACAATAACAAACATATGATAAGATTAATAGAATAAGATTATTTTATAGTATTGTGGATGTATGTTGGTGGAAAGATTGTTTATGTCGGGTGTAACTGCATGAATGTAATATGAAGTGATTGATTAGGTAAAGAGATTACAGCCACAATCAATCAAATATCCACCCACACTTTCCTTCCATCGTAGTAAAATTAATAATAATATTTGGTAATAATGAACAACACGTGTATATTTTTTTTGCAGCACCTAATAATAATAATCATAATAATAGTAAATAGTGATAAATAATTAATACACCAATTAATTGTTATTACTTTTGAGGGGGTGCGAGAGTAGGGGGACAGGCTTGGGGGGGGGGGGTTAGGGGGGTACGGGATTAGGGGACAGGCATACTTTGGAGGAATCAAGGAGCTCCAATGTAACAAAAGCGTATTGCCCACCTAGCAAATAATTTCTCCATATGGGATTTAAGAGGGTGCAGGAATAGGGGGTGTGGGGTTTTTTTGGGGGGGTCGGGGGGCTTTGGGGTGGGGTGGGAGTAGGGGAACAGGCTGGGTGTGGGGAGTTAGTGGGGTTCGGGAATAGGGGACAGGCTTTCTACCCACCCAAAACCTATCCCTCTATTCCCACAAACCCCACAGTGCAACCTCCCCACCCCAAGCCTGTCCCCGACTCCCGCACCCCCTTAATTAAACTTCCCGCCAGTTTTCCTATAGGCCGCGTGTGTATCATGTTACCAATGTGATTTATTAAATATTATTTATTATTTTCCCCCGCGAGTAATATAATAATAATAATAATAATAAATATGAACAAGCTTGATAATTATATGAGTTTGACCATGACAGTACTTCTTTTGTGTGCTAAACCCAGTTCAAACTATTATTAATTATTACCTGGCAACACTGCTCTCACACTCACTCACTCAGTCACTCAGACTGATGAGTCAGACATCAACAGTGTTTCCCTCGCCTCATCTCAGCCATTCTCAGGGAAGGTTGCCATTTGGTGTGTGTCATCTCGTGACTGTGTATTACTGGATATTTGTACACTTTGTTGTGGTGTCATGGCTTCGATAATGCCTCGCCGTACTCACCTAACACAGAACACCATCTCTAATTACTTTAAGGGACCCAGTATTGTAGTAAGAAAATAGGAGGTTAGTGAGTCCTTCAAATAATTCCTCGCCGTACTCAGCTAACACAGAACACCATCTCTAATTACTTTAAGACTATGGCATTAAAGGAAACAGAGGCCATTAAACGAAAGAAATAATAATAATAATAGTGGAAAAGATCAGTGTATAGGAATGTTCAGTTGGTGTTTAATTAAGGGTAAAATTTTGTGTTGGTAAATCTGGAGCAACGGCTGAATCCTCCAAACTATTCCAAGCAACAACAGAACACCATTATTTTTGCTCTTCTGATTCTGTTTCCTAGCATACTTTGGAGGAATCAAGGCACTGCAATGTAACAAAAACGAATTATCCCCTTAAAGGAAAATACAAATCTATTTCAAAACGTAGATTCTACTATATAAAAATGTTGGCGTCACAAGTTACTTAAGGACCCTGTACAGATCGTGTATGAAAAGTGGAGGCTTCTGATTCCTCCTAACCACGCCACGAAACAAGCTCCTTCCCTATAGGTGGTGTTTCGTGGCAATATTTGAAGGACTCATTTATCTCCAATTTTCTGACTACATCACAGGGTCCCTTAAGGTGGTAATTCACTTATATTCCATTGGAGTGCCTTGATTCCTCCAAAGTATGCCACGAGACAACAGGACCAGGAAGGAAAGAGAGAGAGAGAGAGAGAGAGAGAGAGAGAGAGAGAGAGAGAGAGAGAGAGAGAGAGAGAGAGAGAGAGAGAGAGGGAGGGGGGGTGTATGAGAGAGAGAGAGAGAGAGAGAGAGAGGGTGTGTGTGTATGAGAGAGAGACAGAGAGAGAGTGTGTATGTACTGTTGCGGGCAGATGACTATTATAATTTGTCAATATGCGGGTGTAACTCTTCTCTAATAAATATCATGTATTATATTGATAATGAGTAACATGTTATAAACATTATGGATATATTTTAACCACAGTATTACAACACATAAAATTAAATACTGAAGCTTTAGTTCATGTGAAACAAATTGGTTTCGGTACTGATGCAGTATTCGAATATCTTGTTTCTCACATGAATGAATGTATCATTATTTGGATATGTGTTGTAATGTTGTTGTTGTAATATGTCCATAATGTTTATAACATGTTACTCATTATCAATATAATACGCTTACTAACATGATATTTATTAGAGAAGAGTTAAACCAGCATATTGACAAATTATAATAGGGTTTGTACGTGTGTGTTTGTGTATGTCAGGAAACGACCAGAAGAGCAAAAATAATGGTGTTCTGTTGTTGCTTGGAATAGTTTGGAGGATTCAGTTGCTCCAAATTTACCAACACCGAATTTCCTCCTAAGTCTACGGGCCTTGAGGAAACCAAACCCTTCTCACCCCTGAGCATAGGAGGCATAGGGTCGAGTTTGCCTAAAAATACCTTCGGAGTGATGAGGCGACGTTCTCCCATCCTGTTCCCTATTCCCTCACCCCCCTAACCCCCCACATAAGCCTGTCCCTCTATTCCCGCACTCTCTAAGCACCTCCAAGCCTGTCCTCTATTCCTGCACCCCCCTAACCCCCCACCTAAGCCTGTCCCTCTATTCCCGCACTCTCTAAGCCCCTCCAAGCCTGTCCCTTATTCCCGCACCCCCTTAACCCCCCCACCTAAGCCTGTCCCTCTATTCCCGCACTCTCTAAGGCCCACCCAAGCCTGTCCCCTATTCCCGCATCCCCTCAAATCCCCCCAAGCATGTCCCCTATTCCCGCACCCCCCAAAACCCATCCAAGCATGTCCCCTATTCCCGCACCCTCCAAACCCCACCCAAGCCTGTCCCCCTACTCTCGCACCCCCCCAAAGGTAATAACAATTAATTGGTGTATTAATTATTTATCACTGTTTACTGCAGCACCATGAGTGAATTCAGAAGACGATATTATATTTTCAAAGTACAGCCACAATCAAATATCCAGCGACTCATTCCTTCCATCGTACAAATAAATCAGTATCATATCAAAATATAATCATACAACAACACCTTATGTCAACTCAAGCAACCCACTCAATTGTTATTGTTATGAGGTGCTGCTAAATCATACACATGTTGTTCTTTATTACCAAGATACTTATTATTATTATTATTATTATTATTATTATTATTATTATTATTATTAGGTGCTGCAAAATCATACACGTGTTGTTCTTTATTACCAAGATATTCACTACGATGGAAGGAAAGTAAGTGTTGGTGGATATTTGATTGTGGCTGTACAGTATACTTCATAATTTGAACTCATACCCTAACTTACAATAACAATCATAGAAATAGAATTGCGGGTATGTATGTTCTCTTTACTTCATATTACACTCAGTCTCTAGTCAATAAATTCTTTCTTACCTTATATTAAACTCGGGTCGATTTGCGGCATACCCAACAGAATGGTATTTATGGATACTGTTGGTACGAAGACTTCTTGTGGAGGAAGGACGACGTGGTACAACGACAACGACGTTATTATTATCAGTCTGTTGTTGGTGGTGGGTGAAGGTGAGGGAGTGTGAACGACGGTTGTTGGAGATGGTGCTGTAATTATGAATATCTGTACGAGGTGTGGATGGTGGGTGTGGTTGTGTTCTGTGGTGTTGTGTGTTGTAGTTTTCTGTACGAGGTGTGGGTGCGTGTGGTTGTATTCTGTGTTGTTGTGTGTTGTAGTTCTCTTCTATACGAGGTGTAGGTGGTGGGTGTGGTTGTATTATCTGTTGATGTTGTTGTTGTAGTGTGTTGGCGTTGACAGATGTTGATGGTTGAGGTTGTCTCTTGTGAATACCTCGGTGTGTTAGTAGTAGTAATGGGCTGCTCTCCCTGCTGTGATGAGGGCTAGAGTCAGCAGAGTCTGAGGCAAGGGTAACGTTACAGCTGCTCCACTGTTGTTGTTGTTGCTGTTGTTGTTGTGAGATGCCTGAAGGTAGATTTAGTCGTGATCAATAATAATCTTTCACATATGGATATCTCAAACAATTTACTGTCTAATGTTTTCACGTTCACATAATTATGATGTTATTGTTTTAAGTAGTGTGTAGCTGCTTGTTTTAAATTAAAAGATGGTAGTTAAACTATGTGTGTGTGTGTGTGTGTGTGTGTAATAAATAATAATAATAATTAACGGTTTATTTACATAGCAGTCAGGGACTGAAAATATACATAGGGGAAAAAATTACATTAATATTAATTCTTAATCCTAAGATCTATGGGCTACAACTTGGAGACATACAGTACTAGTTAATTTAATTGTTTATATTTCGCACTAAAGTGTGAATAGTGCTATGGCGATAGCGGTCAGTGCGAGGGGCTTTGAGTGGCACCAGTTTGTTTTGGTGTCTGGTAGCCCTGGCTAGTGGTGGAGCGTTAGGTGGTAGTAGATGACGGTGACGTGGGTTACTTAACAAGCCTTCTCCAAACTTGATAAGGGCTTGCTCATACATGGCTGTCAGGCTGAGCAGACTCAGGGTGGTGAGGGCATGATTGTAGCTGGTGTAGGCAGGGCCAAGTGTGTGTGTGTGTGTGTGTGTGTGTTATTGCTTGTATTAAATTAAAAGATGGTAGTTAATTAACCTATTATTGTTAAGCTTATCATCTAAGGAACAGAGGGAAGCTGTCAAACTCTTACGTGAGTTACCCCTATATAAATTATTAAAATTTGACGGCGACTGTGTATATATATATATATAAAATAGTTACTGGTAGTGGAATTAATGAGGAGAAAAATCTATCACAAAGCTTTTTCATTTTCAGGAGTGAGAAAGAAAGGGATAAAGAAAGTGAGATAGAGAGAGAGAGAGAAAGAGAGAGGGAGGCGTGACAGCAACTAAGAAGGTAAATATTATTATTATTGTTGTTATTATTATCATTATTATTATTATCTGAATAATATTAGGCTGTTTGTTTACCTTGTGGAAGTAGTAACGATGATGACGTTTAGCCTTGGTGTTTTTTTTCAACGAGGGTGATTCATTGCCAACAGACATTCCTTCTTCTCTTTCTTCTTCATCTAAATGTTGTTGTTGTTGTTGGATGGTGGTGTTCTGTCTTTGCAACGGTGCATTGCCATGGATTTGCAACAGAGGGTAGGTGTTCTGTTGTTGTTGTTGCTGTTGTTGTTTGTTGTGTCGACTGAATTTGATGCTTAACCTGTATTTGTTGTTTTTGCCATTGGTGGTGCTGTAATGAGGTAATGGGGGGAGAGGGGGGAGTATTACAGGGGTAGTAGTAGTAGTAGTAGTAGTAGTAGTAGTAGTAGTAGTAAAATAGTGGTAAGGTAGTAGTAGTAGTATTGGTGGATATACACACTACTTAAAACAACAACACACACACACACACACACACTCACACGTTAACGACCATCTTTTAATTTATTACAAACAGCTACACACTACATAAAACAATAACACACACACACACACACATACTCACACGTTAACGACCATCTTTTAATTTATTACAAGCATCTACACACTACTTAAATCAATAACATCATAATTATGTGAAGTGAAAACATTAGACGGTATATTATTTTATTTGAGATACTCATATGTGGATGATTATTATTGACCACTACTGTACACCCGAGCTCGTAAATTCGTTACCATGGAAATACTAATTAAGATGTTTATGCCATTCGAGTTGGTAACATTTATTTGGGACAGTGTTACCAGCTCAGATGACATACCTAAACATTTGGGGATTTACGTGGTCGGGAATTTACGAGCTCGAGTGTGCAGTACGCAGTGTTGCCAGGGAAAATACTAGTTTGGTCTCACCTTGTAAAGAGTTTGTTGGCAATACTGCTGCTTTTGTTGCTGTTGTTGTTGTTTTTAGTGCTTAGTTTGGTCACCAGGATTCGTATTATGTTGATGAGAAATATCAGGTTCATCTGTAAATATGGCAACACTGTATGAGAGAGAGAGAGAGAGAGAGAGAGAGAGAAAGATAGAGAGAGAGAGAGAGGATAAAAGAAGATAGATATATTGATATATTGATTTTTTTATTGATAGACAGACAGACAGACAAAAAGTGAAAGAATTCACATACACAATACGTCTCTCTCTCTCTCTCTCTCTCTCTCTCTCTCTCACACACACACACACACACGATATTTCCTTCTCTCACACACACACTACTTAGCTCTCTCTCTCTCTCTGGGGAGAACCGTTATCAGCTCATTATGGTCAAGATCTTTACACTAACTTACAAGAGAGCTCCCTTATCCAATTTGTCAACAGCCCAACTCGCGGAAATAATGTTCTTGACCTAGTATTTGCAACAAACGAAGACATGATAGAGAATACTAACGTAGGTGAAGAATTTACCAATAGCGACCACCGCATAATAACTTTCAGTATAAATTTTAACAAAAGCGACATAAAGTACAGCTACGAAAAAATCCCCGATTTTAGAAAAGCCAATTTCAACCAACTCAGAGCGATACTAAAAGAAACCGACTGGAAATGTCTGCGAGACACTATTGACATAAATACACAATGGAACTTTTTCACTAATGCGTACACAAAAGCGGTCAGGGATAGCATACCATTAAAAAACCGATGTTCAGCACAAAATTTAAAGCCCAAGTGGTGGAGTAAAGATATAGCCGACTGTTTACGAGCCAAATAGAACGCCCATAATAAAGTAAAAATCACAGCCAACAATGACGACCGTGCCAAGTTTACAGACTTACGAAAAAAAGCCAAAAAGTTAATCAAACAGAGTAAAAAGGAAATTGAAAAACACGTTGCAAATCAGAGTAAGACAAACCCGAAAGAGTTCTACAGTTATATTCGACAAAAGAAAGTACTTACGTCAACTATCGGTCCAATTCTTGATGAAAATGGGGAATTTACGACAGATGAAGAGCGAATGAGTAGTATCCTAAATACTTTCTTTGCATCAGTCTTTACTATAGAAAACCCGAACGACATACCAGCTGAAACAACAGTCCAAAATAAAAACACCTAGGTTTTAAATAATATCAGCATAACAGAAAATGACGTAATCAAATGTATTGATAAATTAAATGTAAATAAGTCACCTGGGCCCGACACGATCTCCCCTCGCGTAATAAAGGAAGCAAAAAGCGAAATAGTAAAACCTCTGACTCTGCTATTTAATTATTCTTTACACACTGGAACAATACCTGATGATTGGAAGCTCGCTAACGTAACACCAATATTTAAAAAAGGCAGCAAATCTGCACCTAGTAACTATCGCCCTATCAGCCTAACCTCAGTAGTATGCAAAATGTTAGAGACAATCATACGAGATAAACTTACAAATCATTTAGAGGAAAATAACTTACTCAGAGACACTCAACATGGTTTCCGCAATAAACGCTCTTGCCTAACGAATCTATTAGACTTTTTAAATGACATTTTTAACAAATATGATAAGAGTAAAGCAGTAGACATAATTTATCTAGATTTCCAAAAAGTGTTTGACAAAGTTCCCCATAAACGTTTAATAACTAAATTAAAATCTCACAGAATCCAAGGCGACATCGTAAGATGGGATAGAGAACTGGCTAAGAAACCGTAAACAATGTGTGGTAATAAATGGTAAATCATCTAATTGGACTGGCGTTACGAGCGGGGTGCCACAAGGGTCAGTTTAGGCCCAATCCTTTTCCTAGTTTACATAAACGACATAGATGAAGGTCTCTCATGCATAATATCGAAGTTTGCCGATGACACTAAAATTGCAAATACAGTACTCACTAACGCACAAACTAAAGAAATGCAAGATAATCTCGATAAATGTCGAATTGGGCGAAACTTGGCAAATGTCCTTCAATGCAGATAAATGTAAAGTACTCCATATCGGACATCATAACGTAACTGCAAACTACTCGTTAAATGGTAATCAAATTAAAAGCGTGGATCAAGAGACAGACTTAGGGGTCACAATATCAAGTAACCTAAAACCCAGTCAGCAATGTACGGAAGTAATAAGAAAGCAAATAAAACTATCGGCTTTATTGGCAGAGCATTCGAGTATAAGTCTAAAGATACAATCCTCACTTTGTATAATTCCTTGGTCCGTCCCCTTATGGATTATTGTGTCCAAGCTGGTGCCCGTACTAACAGAAAGATATAGTAAAATTGGAACGAGTCCAACGTAGAGTTACTAAAATGATACCATGTCTACGAAACAAACGTTATGAAGAGCGGCTAAATAAATTGAATCTATTCCATAAGCACAACGTAGATTGAGAGGCGACTTAATCCAGGTATTCAAAATAATCAAAGGCATAGACAATATGGACTGCAACAAATATTTCAATATCGATCAATCAACTACACGAGAGGTAATGGCTGTAAAATCATAGTAAATCTTTTAACTCACACGAATCCCAAGAATTTCTTTTTTAACCGAGTCGTCAACTTATGGAATGGGCTTCCCCGTAACGTAATAGAATGTAACACAGTAGATAGCTTCAAACGTCGCCTTGATAAACACCTTGCATCTAATCCCGACTTTCGATGTTTACTAATGAATAATTTTTTGCCCATTACAGGTGCAAGTTAGCCAAATTTCAACTACTTTCTATCTTTCCTATAAAATTTCCTTGTGGAGTTTTCTCTACCAACTCCACAAGGTTCTGACTCCTAACTTATTTCCAGTACGGCTCAGGCCGGAGGGATTGGAGGGTGGGGAGAGAGCCTTCTACTTTGCTATCCTTACCTACGACTATCACTGGGGAGATATTCATTCTCTACCAGTAACCTTCTAATCAGATCACCCCGTGTGGACCGTAAGGTCTGTTTGTGGTCTGTGATTCTATGTAACTCTATGTAACTCTCTCTCTCTCTCGTTGGTAGAACTCAACCTGTTCTCTTTGGAAACTCGAGACTGCGTGGTCAGCTTATCAAAGTGTTATTAAAATACTACGAAGGCTTTGACAATGTAGACTACAGTGATATTTTCCAACTCAGTGAGGGCACAACCAGGAATCATGGCTACAAACTTGAACTGAAGTGATACAAACCGTGATCGGTGTGGTAAATTCTTTACATACAGCATCTGCAGTACTTGGAATGCACTTCCTGCTGATGTAGTCAACAGCAACTCTGTGGATCAGTTCAAGTCAAGATTAGACAAAGTCTTAAACCACCGTCTAGGTGTTTAAGCCGTTGTGTGAGTGTTCCTTGATGGTTTCACATGACACATTCGAGGACGGTCACATACTTGCACAACTAAACCACAGGTACCCTCTTTGTATGGATCGTAAGGTCTTCTAGGGTACTTCTTTTCCTTGTAACTCCTTGTAACTCTCTCTCTCTCTCTCTCTCTCTCTTCTCTCTCTCTCTTCTCTCTCTCTCTCTCTCGTCTCTCTCTCTCCTCTCTCTCTCTCTCTCCTCTCTCTCTCTCTCTCTCTCTCTCTCTCTCTCTCTCACACACACACACACACACACAATACTTCCTTCTCTCTCACACACACACACATAATACTTCTCTCTCTCTCTTACACACACAATACTTCTCTATCTCTCTCTCTCTCTCACACACACACACACACAAACAATACTTCTCTCTCTCTTTCTCTCTTACACACACAATACTTCTCTCTATCTCTCTCTCTCTCTCTCTCACACACACACACACACACACAATACTTCCTTCTCTCTCTCACACGACACACACAATACTTCTCTCTATCTCTCTCTCACACACAACACATCACAATACTTTCCCTCTCTCTCTCTCTCTCTCTCTCTCTCTCTCTCTCTCTCTCCTCTCTCTTCTCTCTCTCTCTCTCTCTACTCTCTCCTCTCTCTTCTCTCTCTCTCTCTCTCACACCAATAGGGCAGTAATCATAGGAGCCACGAGTATCCATATATAAGGAAGGTTCGGGTAGCCTGTCCAACAGTGTACAGGATGTTGTATTGCCATGGTCACACTCCAACACAATAATAATACGAAGGGGATACCTGTAATGATAGTAGTAGTAGTGGTAGTGGTAGTGGTAGTGGTGGTAGTGGTGGTAGTAGAAGTAATAATAATAATACCCCAACACAATAATAATACGAAGGGGATACTGTAATGATAGTAGTAGTGGTGGTAGTGGTAGTGGTAGTAGTAGTAGTAGTAGTAATAATAATAATACTACCCCAACACAATAATAATACGAAGGGGATACATGTAATGATAATAGTAGTGGTAGTAGTAGTAGTAGTAGTGGTAGTAGTGGTAGTGGTAGTGGTAGTAGTAATAGTGATAATAGTTGTAATTATATCAATAGTAATAATAATAACAGTAACAACAATAATCTTATTATTAATAATGATAATAATAATAGTAGTAGCAGTAATAATAATAATAATAGTAGTAGTAGCAGTAATAATAATAATAATAGTTGTAATAATAATAATAATAATAATAATAATAATAATAATAACACCAACGATATACCTGTAATGATAATAATAATAATAATAATAATAATAAAAACAACATGAGTAATAATAATAGTAATAATAACAGTAGTAGTAGTAGTTGTTGTAGTAATAATAGGGATAGTAGTAGTAGTAGTTGTAATAATAATAATAATAACATCAATAGTAGTGATGATGATGATGATGATGATGATGATGATAATAATAGTAATAATAATAATAATAATAATAGTGATAATAGTAGTAGTAATAATAATAGTTGGGTATTAATTATAACAGTAGTAGTAGTAGTGATGATAATAATAATAATAATAATAATAATATTAATAATAATAATAATAATAATATCACTAGTAATAATAACAATAATATCACTAGTAATAATAACACTACACACTCTCTCTCTCTCTCTCTCTCTCTCTCTCTCTCTCTCTCTCTCTCTACTCACCCCATCCAATAATATAATAGGTAGTGAATGGTGCTCTAGATGGGAACACTTTACATGTGAGTCGTGTGTGTAGAAACAGTCCCTCCACAAACATCCAATTGATTGAAGACATCTGACTGTACATTCTCAGAGCCAGAAGCGACTTACACACCCAGTCCTGTAATGGGCAAAGTGTATGTGTGTATTTTGAGAGCCATGGTGTGTGTGTGGTGTGTGTGTGTATGTGTGTGTGTACATTCTCAGAGCCAGAAGCGACTTACACACCCAGTCCTGTAATGGGCAAAGTGTGTGTGTGTCTTTTTAGAGTCATAGAGTGTGTGTGTGTGTGTATTTTGAGAGCCATGGATTGTGTGTGTGTGTATAAAATGTGTGTGTGTATTTTCAGAGCCATGGAGTGTGTCTGTGTGTGTGTAATTAGGAAGTGTGTGTGTGTGTGTGTGTGTGTGTGTAATTAGGAAGTGTGTGTGTGTGTGTGTGTGTGTGTGTAATTAGGAAGTATGTGTGTGTGTGGAGTGTGTTATTGGGAAGTGTGTGCGTGTGTGTGTGTGTGAATTTTGAGAGCCATGGATTGTGTGTGTGTGTATAAAATGTGGTGTGTGTGTGTGTGTGTGTGTGTGTGTGTGTGTATAGTTTGTGTGTGTTTGTGTGTGTGTGTGCATGTACATTCTCAGAGCCAGTAGCGATTTACACACCAGGTCTAGAAATGAAAAAGTGTGTGTATGTGTAATTGGGATGCGTGTGTGTGTAATTGGGATGTGTGTATGTGTGTACATTCTCAGTTAGAAGCGATTTACACACCCAGTCCTGAAATGGGGAAAAATGTGTGTGTGTAACTGGGAAGTGTGTGTATGTGTGTAATTGGGAAGTGTGTGTGTGTATGTAATAAATAATAAAATAATAATAATATACGGTTTATTGGTGAATGGCAGCTGATAGGCTGAAAATATACATAATACATTTAAAATGAGGATGAATGAATGGATACATGTATAAATATTGGGGATGAATAATAAATTGAACATAGAAAAAACATGGAAATATATAAATACAATAGGACTGTACATGTGTACATGTCCTGGGAGGGTAGTGGCGTCAGGTCAGGGTTAGGATTAAAGGGGGGATTAATATTGAGGTGCAGTGTAGGCCTGTGTGTGTGTGTGTGTGTGTGTGTGTGTGTGTGTGTGTGTGTGTGTGTGTGTGACAAGGAACCACCAGAGTACCTCTTTATACACACACACACACACACACACACACACATATATTTGTTTTTATTACACGGGCGAAAATATTACTACACCTACACCCACCTACTCCCCACCTACATACCTACTCACCAACCAGCCAACCCATCTATTCCCCAACCAACCCACCTACCATAACTTACCCACCCACCCACCTACAAATACCAACCCACCCACCTAACCACTTATACTCACCAGATCTCTATAGGTGGGTGAGGTTCGGTGGAATAGGAAAGGTTCAGTCAACACCAACATCACCACGAACTGTACAATGAGAGACACAACCAGATTTCTGTGTACTCTTAATCTGTCACACTCCAGCGATCTGTTTTGGGAAGAGAGAGAGAGAGAGAGAGAGAGAGAGAGAGAGAGAGAGAGAGAGGGGGTGAGAGAGAGTGAGAGGGGGAGGGGGGAGGTGAGAGAGTGTGTGAGGGAATGAGAGAGACAACCAAATTTCTGTGTACTCTCAATCTGTCACACTCTAGGGATCTGTTTTTGGGAGAGAGTGTGAGAGTGTGGGGGAGTGGGAGTGAGAGTAGGTGTGTAGGGGAGTGGGAAGAGGGTGGGGAGAGAAAGGGTGGGATGGGGAGAGAGAGAGAAAGAGAGTGTGTGAGAATGAGAGGGGGTGGGGGAGGGAGTGGGGGGAGGAGGAGAGGGAGAGAAAGAGTGTAAGTGAGAGTGAGTTGGGGAGAGGGAGTGTGTGTGGTAGGAGGGAGAAAGAGTGTGTGAGAGGGAGTGTGTGTGTGAGAGAGGGAGTGTGTGTGTGTGGTAGGAAGGAGGGGAGAGAACGTAATAATAATAATATAATAATAATATTCGATTTATAAATTAAATAATAGCAGATGGTAAGGTGAAAATGTACATAGGCAATTACACTTCAACAATAATGATAAAAATGAGAATTAAAACAAATAGACACAAATACATATGAAAAAAAAAATACATATATATACCGATACGTAAATAAACGAGAAAATACACAGAGATTTAATATATACAAATATACATAAACATACACATATATATACATACACATAGATTAATTAATACAGTGTGTGTGACTGTATGTCCTGATATAGGTTAACCTGGTTGTGGTGTGTGTGTGTGTGTGTGTGTGTTAGCCAGAGATCATCTTAATGAAACCAGTGTAGGCTTAAGCTGACTGACTGAGGTTGTGGTGTTATATACAGATTAAGCTTATGTATGGAATGGTATAGTGAAGTGTAGTGTGGTATAGTGATGGGTATTGTAGTATATTGTAATAAAGTGTAGTGTGGTATATCCATGTACAGTCGCGGTCATATAATATAATCATCCATATAGGGGTAACTCACGTAAGAGTTTGACAGTTTCCCTCTGTTCCTTAGATGATAAACTTTCTAATAAATAGGTTAATTACCATCTTTTGATTTAATACAAGCAGCTGCACACTACTTAAAACAATAACACACACACACACACACACACACACGTTAACTATCATCTTTTAATTTAATACAAGCAGCTACACACTACTTAAAACAATAACATCATATGTGAACGTGAAAACATTAGACAGTAAATTGTTTGAGATACCCATATGTGGATGATTATTATTGACCACAACTGTATGTATTCAGTAATGGAAATCATCATAGAATTAGTATTGTAAGTTAAGATTGATGAGCATTAAAAATATTTAGTTTTGCAATAATTAAGATGTATGTATGTATTGACAACCAAAACACATATAATATGTAACAGAGGGGGGTGAGTACACGTTTTATTTAATCATTTTCTTTTGTTTGTGTGTGTGTGTGTGTGTGTGTGTGTGTGTGAAATGAGTGATGATTACAGCAGTGTGGTGTGTGGAAGAGAGGGTGTGAGTGAGAGAAGATAGAGGGGGTGGTGTGTGTGTATGATGGTGAGGAAGAATGTGTGTGTGTGTGTGTGTGTGTGTGTGTGTGTGTGTGTGTTTGATGGTGAGGAAGAGTGTGTGTGTGTTTGTTTGGTGTTTTTTTTTTTTTTTGGTGTGTGTGTGTAAAGATGAGAAAGAATGTGCGTGTGTGTGTGTGTGTGTGTCACATTTCACTGGGAATTCTGTTTCCTCTCTCGGTCATTTCTCATTTAATTTGTTCACCCGAGCGTGTGTGTTTGAGAGAGATAGGGTGAGGAAGTATATGTGTGTGTGTGTATGTTTGTCAAGGTGGGGATATATGTGTGTGTGTGTGTGTGTGTGTGTGTGTGTGTGTGTGTGAGTGAGAGAGGAGAAAATGTTTTTTTGTGTGTGTGTGTGTTTGTGTGTGTGTGTATGTCAAGGTGAGAAATATGTGTGTGTGTGTTTGTCAAGATGGAGAAATATATGTGTGTGTATATGTGTGTGTGTGTCAGGGTGGAGAAATTTGAAAATGTGTGTGTGTGTATGTGTAATAATAATAATAATAATAATAATAAATGATTTTTTCATATATATGTGTGTGTGTTTGTGTGTGAAGGTGAGGAAATAGGCTTGTCCCCCCTAACGGAAACCGCCTTGACGAGGTGGGGGGGGCTTGTGTGTCTCCGAGACCTGGCGAGCTAGATTAGAGGGGGCTCCGGCCCCTACTCTGCCCCAATTTCGGGGAGAGAGGGCTTCCCATGCTAGGAAGGTCGCCAGTGAGAGAGCAGACTAAATGGTTCCCATCTTTCAGTTCTTCAACTGTCCCTCTTTTCTTTTTATTTCCTTCCTGCTTGCTGTCACACCTCTCTATCACCTTTTTCTGGCGCTATAGGACCTCGATGTTGCGGCGCCTAATATCCATCAATCAGTCATTGTATACTTGTGTGTGTGTGTGTGCAGAACCAAGTGTTACAGCCCTCTCCTCTACACCAATCGACTTCCAAACTACCTTCAATTATCACTACCAATCTTGGCCAAAAACATTCGAACTCACTATGGAGTTGGGTTCGGGGGTTCATGAGGCCTCATGAGAAGTGACTTCCAGTCGTCGTTAATACACACAGTGAGTACCAAGGCCCCACTCACCCTGTACGGGTCTCTTCCTCCATCCACCTCCTCACAGCCTACACACTCGTTAACACCACCATTACGAGTGCCTGCCAGTACTCCTTCTGCATTCACACACGTATCGTTTAGTATATATTATGTTCTGTTCTTTTCTTTTCTCTTATGTCTCACCAGTTATTCTTGTATATGTATAGGTTAGGTTTATAGTTATAAGATGTCTAGTTGTTTGTCATTTATTGTCTTTATTTACATCATATTATCTAAAATGTTTCAAGTTCGTTATTAATTCAACTTATTGTTATAGCCGTAGGACTAGAGCCTGGAATTAAATAATTAATTTTAACAGTTTAAAAGTTTTCAACGTCCTGGTTGTAACACAAGGTTTAAAAAATACAAGGTTAACCCGCCTAGGACTTAAAATGGTCAAGTCTGCGCATGACGTATTGTGTCTGATATGAGTGAGGGTCCAGGGGATGAAGGCAAGTCAGTCTATTCTGAACCTCACCTGCCTTCACATCACTGAGGCTCTCACTACGCGCTGACATGGCTAATTGTTCGGTGAGAGGAAGCAAGTCAAGTCAAAGGCAGAAAGAAAATGAGGCTATCAAGTTTCATCGCTTCCTAAAATGTGAGGATATACAACAATAGTGCAAGAGCGAGACTATTATAAATGTTAAAAATACAAGGATGTACAGCCTTCATTTTGAATCAAGTGATTACAAGAGACACCTAATGTATGTACATATATTTATATAATAGTAGAAGAATAATTTTAGGGCTTTATGCCTATCTACTCGTAATGGTCATTAAGGCAGTCAGTCTTATTACATCAACATATCTTCCCCGAGCCTTTTACAGCTGGGTACCTACTTACTGCTAGGGTGAACAGGGACATAGGGGCTTGGGAAAAGTGTCCAACAATTCCACTGACCCGGGAATCGAACCCGGGATCTCTCGCGTGCCAGGCGAGTATATGATAGTAATTTCTTGAACACATTTAGGGGGATAGCAGGGTCCAGATAACAGAGGGGCCAGCCAGGGCATAGTACGGTACGGTACTCTGTGTGAGAAAGCACAATATTTATTTTTTTACTTTTAATTTAGCATATTTTAATTGCACAACTACTAATTAAAATATTTCGATTAAATTTAATAAACAACTACATCATTTATTAACAACTGAGAAATAAAGGAGAGAGAGAGAGAGAGAGAGAGAGAGAGAGAGAGAGAGAGAGAGAGAGAATATATTATATTCTCGACCATGCGAGTTTGACATAGTTTGGCCTTTCCTTCCTGTGCTTCAGTTTTCTTTTCATATCATTTCCTTGCTCCCCCTTCTTTCCAACTCCTGCAAGCAACGTGACGTCACAAACATGCGCGGTTCCCCTTGTATCTTTGTGCAGAACAATACAATGCAACACCAACCAACCAACCAACCAACAAACCAACCAAAATCTCTCTCTCTCTCTCTCTCTCTCTCTCTCTCTCTCTCTCTCTCTCTCTCTCTCTCTCTCTCTCTCTCTCATATCAATTTCTAATCTCTTCCTCCTTTAACCAAATTATCCCCCTCACTCTCTCTCCAATTTACCCCCCTTTACCCTCTTTCTTCTCTCTCCCCCCCCCTCAACCAACCAACCAACCAACACACCCACCAACCAACCAACCACCAACCCACCCACCAACCAACCAACCTACTAACCAACCCATCAACCAACCAACCTACTAACCAACCCATCAACCAACCACCCAACCCACTAACCATCCAACCTCATTCTTCACCAACTAACCAACCCACCCACAAACCACCCAACCAATCTCTCATACTCTCTCTCTCTCTCTCTCTCTCTCTCTCTCTCCAATAACCATACATGTGTAGCCTATACCCTACCTACCCTGACTTACCAATTACAGACAAATGACAACAACAGAAACAGAAACAGAAGTAGTGCGTTGTGTTGTGTTGTGATGAAGAGAATGTGTGTGTGTGTTGTGATGTGGTGTGATGAAGAGTGAGTGTGTGTGTAGTGTGATGAAGAGAGGGGGTGTGTGTGTTGTGATGTGATGAAGAGTGAGTGTGTGTGTTGTGGTGTGATGTGATGAAGAGAGGGTGTGTGTGTGTAGTGTGATGAAGAGAGGGTGTGTGTGTGGTGTGATGTGATGAAGAGAGGGAGTGTGTAGTGTGATGAAGAGAGGGTGTGTGTGTGTTGTGGTGTGATGAAGAGAGAGGGTGTGTGTGTGTAGTGTGATAAAGAGAGGGTGTGTGTTTTGTTGTGGTGTGATGAAGAGAGTGTGTGTAGTGTGATGTGATGTGATGAAGAGAGGGTGTGTGTGTGTAGTGGTGTGATGAAGAGAGGGTGTGTGTGTGTTGTGGTGTGATGAAGAGAGGGTGTGTGTGTGTAGTGTGATAAAGAGAGGGTGTGTGTGTTGTGGTGTGATGAAGAGAGGGTGTGTGTGTGTTGTGATGTGATGAAGAGTGAGTGTGTGTGTTGTGGTGTGATGAAGAGGGTGTGTGTGTGTAGTGTGATGAGAGTGTGTGTGTGTAGTGTGATGAAGAGAGGTGTGTTGTGTGTTGTGATAAGGGTGTAGTGTGATGAAAAGTGAGTGTGGTGTGTGGAAGAGAGGGTGTGAGTGAGAGAAGAGAGAAGCGGTGAGGTGTGTGTGAAATAAGGAATGGAAGGGAGGGAGTGCATGTGTGAAATTATAGTTTGTTGAACACACACACACACACGATACATTCAGGCAAACATATATTCTCTCTCTCTGTCTATCTATCTCTCTGTCTCTCTCTCACACACACACACACACACAGACACACACACACACACAACATGCACATATATGTACATCATTATTATTTACACACGCACGCAATTACAAACGCGCACACACACACACACTCATCCACACACACACTCACCCACACACACACTCACAAACATACACAAACACACACATACACACACAAACACTCATGCTCATACACACACACTCACGAACGAAAGCATAACAAAAGTAATTAAAACACACACATACACACACACACACACACACACAAAAGCTTATCGTAAATTTGCCATTATCCCAAACTCCGGAGAGGATTATGGCGAAAATTGGAACAGCATCACACACACACACACACACACACACACACACACACACACACACACACACACAGGTCATCACACTAAACAACAATAATACAGCCTTGATAAGACCTCGGTGTTTGTTGACTGTGTGTGTGTGTGTGTGTGTGTGTGTCATAATTCCTTTACCCCTTCACTCGCTTAACACCAAACATAATTATTACTCTCTCTCTCTCTCTCTCTCTCTCTCTCTCTCTCTCTCTCTCTCTCTCTCTCTCTCTCTCTCTCTCTGTAAATAATAAAAGAAAGAGGTGGATAAAGATAGAGAGAAGGAAGAGGAAATGAGAATAAAATATTAAGGTTTAAAATGGAATGAAATTGTGATTGCCAGACTCGGAAATAACCCATGAGAGAGAGAGAGAGAGAGAGAGAGAGAGAGAGAGAGAATGTGTGTGAATGTGTGTGTGTGAGAGAGAGAGAGAGAGAGAGAGAGAGAGAGAGAGAGAGAGAGAGAGAGAGAGAGAGAGAGATTGTGTGTGTGTGCAAGAGACCGATAGACAGACATACAGAAACACACACTCACACTCTCACACACACACACACACACACACACACTCTCTCTCTCTCTCTATCACACACACACCTGTGGTTCCTGTGGTTGTAGTTTCGGGCAAGAGTTGCTACCCGTGGCCACGCTGATGCGCCGCCACTAGTATACTCCATCTGCTCGTCTCTGTGCCAGCTGGTCTATAATACTGTTGCTGGCAGCGTGGAGATGGTAATGTGGCATCTTGGGTTGGTCAGCTGGGTCTTGAATCGTTCCAGGGTAGGTTCTGTTATATCACGCAGGTGTCTGGGTAGTGTGTTGTATAGCAGTGGTCCTCTTGTGGTGAAAGTATTTTCTTTGAGTGTCTTTAGTCTTGTTGTTGCTCAGGGGTGTATCTTTTCAATATGACAGAGTCGTCCTCGTCGCTTGTGTATGTTGAACTGTATGTTAAGGTTATTGACACATATTCCAGTCAATATTTTATATATGTATATTATTGCGTACCTTTCTCTACGCCTTTTTAGGGAATAGAGGTTAATTCATGTAATCTTGTCCAGTAGTCGAGATCTCTGACGCTAGATATTCTGCTGGTGAACGATGGTTGTATTGCTTCTAGTGACTGTTTCTCCCCTGCTCTCCACGGACTCCATAGTTGACAGCAATACTCTAGCAGTGGTATCACATGTGACTTGTATAGCGTCAGCATAGGTAGTCTTTCTCGTGTCTGGAAGGTGCGGAGTATCCAGCCACCTTGACTTCTTGCTTTCTTGACAACGTTTTGCACATGGGGGGTGAAGTTTCCATCTGAACAGAAGGTAATTCCCAGGTCTCTTATGTACTCTTTGGTGGTTATATGAGCACCATCTAGTGCTGTGTATGTGTCTGCAGTGTAGCTTGTTTCATCTGGACTGTAGTGTATATGCTCAAATTTGTTGTTATTGAAGGACATGTTGTTCTGATTTCCCCACGAGTAAAGTACTGTAAGATCTGCTTGAAGTTGTTCAGCATCAGATGCTGAGATAAACTTCTTTCATTACCCGTGTGTCATCAGTAAATGAGGCTACGGATGAATGTAGACAGACAAACACACACACACTCTCCCTCTCTCTCTCTCTTTCTCTCTCTCTCACACACACACACACACACACACACACACACAATTCCTGTCTTACTCACACAATTTACGATGACTGTTACTGCAATGTGGAGTAGTGAAGGAAGGGGGGGGGTAGTGGGGAGCGGGGGGTACGATTAGTGGGTTTTGGGGATGATTGCAAAGTGAGGGGAGGGGGGAAGGTTGGGGTAAAGGTGAGCGGTGGATAAAATATTCCCTTACTACTACTACTACTACCATCACCACCACCACCACTACCAATTTACCAAAATGAAAAGCCCTCCTTTAATAAAAAATAATGTGTGTGTGTGTGTGTGTGTGTGTGTGTGTGTGTGTGTGTGTAAATAAACGTCAGGTCAGGAATAAAATCAGGTCAGGTCAGGTAAAGCCAAATTAGAGAGAGAGAGAGAGAGAGAGAGAGAGAGAGAGAGGAGGCAATAAAGGGGTAGGAAAAGCCGTAGGGAGAGGGAGAGAAGATGAGAGAGAGAGAGAGAGAGAGAGAGAGAGAGAGAGAGAGAGAGAGAGAGAGAGAGAGAGAGAGAGAGAGAGAGAGGGAGGGGGAAAATAAAAAGGTAGAGAGAGAGAGAGAGGGAGAGAAAGTAAGGGAGGAGGGGAGGAGAGAAATAAAAGGAGTAGAGAGAGAGAGAGAGAGAGAGAGACGGGGAGATAGAAATAGAGAAAGAGATAGGGAACATAACAATTGGAATAGGTTTATCGATAAGAGAGAATGGAAATGGAGATAGGGTGTAGTTTCTGAGAATGTGTGTGTGTGTGTGTGTGTGTGTGTGTGTGTGTGTGAGAGAGAGAGAGAGAGAGAGAGAGAGAGAGAGAGAGAGAGAGAGAGAGAGAGAGAGAGAGAGGTGGATGGATGGATAGAGAGAGATTAAATATGTGGGTAAAATGTGGGTATATGCTATTACACACACACACACATACAACACTTATATTTCACACACACACACACACACAAACAAACCATCAACAGCACTTATATTTTTACACACACACCACCAATATTTTTTCTCTCTCTCTCTGATAAGGTACCCCACCGCCGCCTCCTTCGGAAAGTGCGTGCACTAGGCATAGACGGAAATGTGGCAAATTGGATAGAGAACTGGCTAAGTGACAGACGGAAGCGGGTGGTATTGAATAGATAGGTTTCAGAGTGGGTTCCCGTTACTAGCGGTGTTCCCCAAGGTTCCATTCTGGGACCACTACTGTTTATCATCTATGTTAATGATATGGATGGTGACATGGTTGCCAAGATTTCCAAATTCGCCGATGATACTAAGCTTGGTATGAATGTCGCGAAAGAAGGATATACTACCCACTTACAAGAAGATTTTAGGAAGATCGGGGAGTGGTCTGACACGTGGCAAATGCAATTTAATGTGAACAAATGCAAAGTTATTCATATAGGCCACAGAAACCCCCGAACAGAGTATACCCTTAAGGGCAATGCTCTCGTAAGCACTGATACTGAGAAAGACTTGGGTGTAACTATCACTAGCGACCTCAAGTTCTCAAAGCAGTGTATTGAGGCAGAGAAGAAAGCCCAAAGGATGTTAGGGTACATAAAGCAACAGTTTGGATACCGGAACAAGGAGATAGTATTTTGTCTGTACAATTCTCTTGTCCGACCGCACCTGGAGTATGCAGTCCAGTTTTGGAGTACTTCTTACCAAAAGGATATCGCGAGATTGGAACGAGTGTAAGCCAGGGCAACCAAACTTATACCCTCTCTTAGACACAATATCTATGAAGATCGGTTGGTAGAACTCAACCTGTTCTCTTTGGAAACTCGGAGACTGCGTGGTCAGCTTATCGAAGTGTTTAAAATACTACAAGGCTTTGACAATGTAGACTACAGGGACATTTTCTAACTCAGTGAGGGAATGTAGACTACAGGGACATTTTCTAACTCAGTGAGGGCACAACCAGGAATCATGGCTACAAACTTGAACTGAAGCGATACAACCGTGATCTGTGTGGTAAATTCTTTACATACAGCATCTGAGGTACTTGGAACGCACTTCCTGCTGATGTAGTCAACAGCAACTCTGTGGATCAGTTCAAGTCCAGATTAGACAAAGTCTTAAACCACCGTTTAGGTGTTTAAACCGTTGAGTGAGTGTTCCTTGATGATTTCACATAACACATTCGAGGATGGTCACATACTTGCACAACTAAACCCACAGGTACCCTCTTTGTATGGATCGTAATGTCCCCTAGGGTACTTCTTTTCCTTGTAACTCCTTGTAACTCTCTTTCTCTCCATCTACCCGCTTTTCTCTCTCTATCCACCTACCCCTCCTTTCTATCTTTCTCTCTCTCTCTCTCTTTCTCTCTCTCTCTCACTTACTTTGTAACAAGGTCTGTATTTGAGGTAAAACAGTTAGTCACAAATTACGACTATTCTTATAGCGCAATTTTCTCAAAGTTATGATGTGGAGGAGAGAGAGAGAGAGAGAGAGAGAGAGAGAGAGAGAGAGAGAGAGAGAGAGAGAGAGACAGAGATAGAGAGACATACACTCGAATGTATGTATCACAAAATTGTATTATTATTATTGTTGTTGTTGCTGCTGTTGTTGTTGTTGTTATTGTTGTTGTTGTTATTGTTGTTGTTATTATTATTGTTATTATTATTATTATTATTATTATCTGTCAAGTTGGTGGATATTGGAAAGGTGATCTTATGTACACTAGCACTAAGGAACACACACACACACACACACACAAACATAGCCTACACTTGGATACATACACACACACATACTGTAGATATATATACACACACACACACATACATACACAAACTTACACAGACAGAACTTTAGTACACACACACACACACAAACTTGTTATGACATACATACATACATACACACATACACAGACTTGTTAGGTCACACACATACACACACACACACACTTACTACATAACACCGTAATTATCTTGTAATTTATAGGTGGAAAATTGGAGGGTTTTGAATACTCCAATCTCTCTCTCTCTCTCTCTCTCTCTCTCTCTCTCTCTGAAACACACACACGTACAGACTTAATATGCCTTTTACACACACACACACATTAATTCTCTCTCTCTCTCTCTCTCTCTCTCTCTCTCTCTCTCTCTCTCTCTCTCTCTGAAACACACACACCTGTATATCGATCCGCGGCTCGTCGTCCACGGTCATGCTGGTGCACCACCACTTGCGCCACACACACACCACCCGAACAGGTGATCAGGTAGATATCAGCGTGAGGACTGACAGCTGTTCCAAGATGCTGTTACTGGCAGCTCTTCTGCCAGTATAGTGTGGTGGGTTTGGTTGGTCAGGTATGTCTTGTAAGAATCTGTCCAGGTGTGTCTTGAATTTATCAGTTGTACAGTTCATCTCACGGACATTTATAAACAAAAGAGTTGATTTTCTGTGTTGCCACACTGGCCTGGGCTCTATTGTTGATCTTTGGCAGGCAGCAAAGCCTCGCAAGTCTTGGGTGTTGATGGACGCGTACTTGGATATCAGAGGAATCACTGAAGTTGGGTACCAGTCCTTGAATGATTTTCCATGTGTGTATAATGATGTAGTGTTCCCTTCGTCTCTCGAGGGAGTACAGGTTCAGCTTGCAGAGGCGCTCCCAGTAGTTAAGGTGATGGATGGAACTAATTTTGGAGGTGAAACGTCCGTTGGATGCCTTCGATAAGTTGTTTCTCTCCAGACTTCCAGGGACTCCAGAAGAGGGAACAATATTCAACTCTTGGGATTATTAACCCCTGACGTGATAGACCATCAGTACGTGCAGTCCGTCTGATGTGTTATACCGTCATAGCTATTTCCCGCCATTTACGGCTATGTAGGGCTGGTTTTTCTTGTCAGCGGGCTAGTAAACTCAATCACAATATCGATCCGCTATCCACTCAGCTGATTCTAGGACCCCCACGATGGCTGGGCTATTTTTAAGTATTTGCCCTTGTCCGAATTTATGCTCTAACAATCATAAGACAATACCGTAGTGAATATATGTACGTGACGGTGACAACATGATATTCCTACAAGGTTACAAATTATTTTTTAGTGTATAGATCATGACACACGATACATAATGGTAGCAATAAGAAAATAACACCACAAAACACGCTCAGCCAGGGGGGAGAGTGATGGTAAATATACGTGTTTCCTAAGGTACAGTTCCGGACTCATGAAACGGAGACACCCCGTCCGTGAGCGAGGTTGTGTGGGGCTCTGCGCATCTGGTAATACTGGCAGGAGGAGGGAGGGACATGGGAGGGTGAGGTGAGGGTGGGGAACCCACCTCACCCTCCCTCCTCCTGCCAGTATTACCAGATGCGCAGAGCCCCACACAACCTCGCTCACGGAATGGGGTGTCTCCGTTTCATGAGTCCGGAACTGTACAAATCAGTTTTTTTATAATTTTCTATGTGACGGTTACACGATGATATTTTCTAACAAGTGTTCATACTATTTTTAGTGTTGTGATCATGACATACGATACATAATAGTAGTAATACGAGTGAGTAAACAAGGTATTTTCGCGGGCAACTGGACGCCCACGCCGTGGTCGAGTTACTCACGCGTACAGTCAAATACAGTTGTGATTCGCGCGCAAACATGGTCCACTTAAACTCACCATATCTTCATAATTACACATTGTACAGCCCTCCAGATGGTACCATTCGATAGAAGAAGAGTTGAAGGTATGTATGAAACAATATTGAAATCAGTACACTATATAGGTTAAGAGTGAGAGCGTTGTGAATATAGAGGAAATCGAGGAATTTTGACGATAGCGGCGAGGCTAGAATAAAGATTTGAATAGTGTCATCATAGGTAGTGGTTCACGTGTCTCAAAGATGCAAAGGATTTCATACTGTTGTCATGGTCATATTTGACAACCTCAATTTGGAGCTATTGAAAGACATATTGTTGTTATCAGCCCACCTGTATATAGATTGCAAGTTATTTTGTAGAGTGAAGACATCATCTTTATCCTTGATAGAATGTGAAACACGGGTATCGTCCGCAAATGATGTAACTTTGGATGTCTTCACTTCTTCTTGGTCTATGTCCGATATCAATATCAGGAACAGAATCGGGCCAAGGAATGATCCCTGGGGCACCCCACTAACTACTGAAGACTGCTTTGAGACACAGCCATCAATGGTGACAACCTGTGTTCGGTTTGATAGGAAAGCATGCACTCAACGTCCAATATTGCCAGTGATGCCAAGATTTCTTCATTTTGTGAAGCAGGACACATGATCCACCTTATCAAAGGCTTTTCAAAGTCCAGGTATATCACGTCTGAGTTCAAATTGGCTTCAATTGATTCACGAAGGTAAGTGTGGTGCTCGAGGAGCTGTGACAGGCAGAACCGACCTCTTCCTAAATCCATGCTGTCCTCGATTCATTAGGGTGTTATGCTCCAGGAAGTTCATTATGTATTTTGACTACAATTTTCTCAAACAGTTTGATGAATGTGCGATGTGAAGGCAACAGGTCGGAAGTTTTTGGGCATGGATCAGGGGTCCGCCCTTGTAAGTGTGGGTAATCCTTGCAAAGCGTATTGTGTCTGGAATTACACCCTCTAGAAAAGATGCAGATCACAGCAGCTGCAGAGGGATGCAGAGCTGTGTTGCACACCTTTTGAGGACAATTGCTGGGAACTCATCCGGACCAGCCACAGAATTTGGTCAAAGGTCCGTAGCTGCGTCCAAGATATCCTTTGTGGTGATATCAAAGGTGGTCAAAGAATGGTAGTTAATTCGGATATTTTGTAGTCTTGTTTTGGGGCACTAAAAACACCTTCCATATTGTTGCTTGAGTACCTCACATATGTCCTCTATTTTATCCATTGTCTCCCCATTAGCGTCTGTCAGGGGGCCGATGTTCGCTTATATATTTGCATGTTTCTTGACATACTTGAAGAAGAACTTGTAATTCTTTTTATAAGCAGCGACAGCATTTGTTTCTTCTTGATGCTTTCTGCTTGGTGCTGAGACAATACAAGTGCATTTTCGATTTTTCTGATTTGGACTTGTATAGCGTTATTGCTGTTTGTGTTAACACTCAACACTAGCTTCATTTTCAGCTTTGATTTTTTCACTCAATAGTATACGTCGATCTCGCGGGATGATTGACCTTTTTGCTGGTGATTGGTGTACGCTGAGGTATGTGCTTTGTTGCTATGTTGTAGGTAGTAGATAGTCTATAATTGTATTTTCTCCTTGAACATTTCGGGATAACAACTCCTCAGCCCATGGTATCTCAGCCAACTCCTCACACAGACCATCCCAGTTTGCACGATCACTGAAAACATTTAGCTTGCTAAACGTAGGGAAAGGGTTAATTTTTCTCGGCAACTTTTCATAACTGTCCTGATGTTTTGTTGTGATGGTGATTATTTTGTGATCTTACATTAAGGTGTCCTCCAATGATTGGTCGTGCACTAGTTCATCGTTGTTTGACCAAAAGAGATCTAACATATTTTTTCCTCTTGTTGGTGTAGTTATATAATGGTTGAGGCACCAGTTGTCGGCAAGAGTAAAGAGAAGCCTGGCTCGGGTGTGGTCCTCTCTGCTTCCTCCAGGGATAATTCTTCTCTGCCAATCTACATGTGGTAAGTTTGAAGACACCTGTGATGACTATTCCGGTAATGTAGCTGACATGTTATTTAATTGTGATTCAAGAATTTTGATGGTGTAATGAAAGTCAGGTGTTGGGCAGGCTGGGGGTCTGTATATGTTAACAAGAACAAAGTTAAGTGGTTGATTACAAGTGCTAGGATTTTCCACAAAATCTGTTGAGTTGGAGAGAGCGACTTCAGTTAGAGATGCCAAGTTTTCCTTTACATAAGTTGTGACTCCTCCCTTTTTTGTCCTGTCAATCTGTCAGTTCTGAAGCCGACCATTCCCTCCATGTGCACTTCAGCATCTCTAATAATGGTTTAAGATGACTTTCACTAAGGCAAATGGCCTAGAATATTGTCTTTTTGTGACATTTCAGATAGCATGCTATGTTTATACTTATGGTTTCTTGGTAAAAGCACCCTCAATATTGCATGTGATTATTCTGTAGAGGTGTTTTTTAATTAGTTCACTCTGTAATGAGGAACTGTTGTGTTTAATATTGATTGAGGGTTTGCTACAGGTTAGGGGCCAATGTTGTAGTGTAGGGTGTTGTGATATCTGGACTTGTTTCGGTTGTGTTGGTGTTGGCATCGTTGGAGCTCATATAGCCTGTGTTTGTGTTGGTACTTGAGCTCTGAAAATACTCAATAGATTGGCCATCTGATCTTGCAGCTCCTGGATGCTCCTCTGCATTCCTAAAAATGACTGGGAATTGGAGTGGTGTCACTGTTTGTGTATTGCACCTGTGAGTTTCTTGGGCGCTTATAAGTTGAATTTCATATTTTTTCTTGGTGTGAGGGTCTACCGTTTCGATGTTTAAGTTTAAGGATGGTTTCTCTTTGATTGCATGACACCTTGTTCCTTTCAAGTGTAGGTTCTTGCACTGAGGGTCGATACACTGAGTGCCAGAGCCTTCACAAATTTTTGGGCGATAAAGACCGGCATTTTTATAAATGTTGGAGCATCCTTCACCTGGTCACGGCCGTATTTCTGGTATGCTTTGTAGATCCTAGGTTGTTTGAATTTGCAGTCCTTCCCTTTTTTCCCTAATCTACATCTATGTTCGGTATAGAATTTGCAGATCTTGTCGTGTTTTTAGTATTTTATCACTTGCCTCTTTATTCACTTTTTGATGATTCTCTCTACTCTATTTCTCATTATTATCTTCGGAGAAGGAGATAGGATGGTGTCTAGAGGTTCCATTATTGAGGTTTGACCCCACGTCCCTTTCCTCAAAATGTTCATCTCCGTTTTCGTTTTGAGGTTCCTGGTGTGATACAGCTGTTGTTTTCTGAGGCGGTGTCTTGTTGCAGTAGGTTGTCCTGATCATAATCAAGCTTTTTGTGCTGATCTGGGATACACTGCTCACAGGTGTTGTGGATCATTGAGTTAAACCAATGTATCAGGTGGTACGTTGGTAGTCCTCAACACCCTGCATGAATATATCCCTGACATCTAGTACACTCACTGCCTCGATTACACAGAGCTTC
>JAWZYT010000488.1:57500-100000 GCA_034508575.1 Petrolisthes manimaculis | reverse complement strand
GCTGCTATCTTCAATTTATCACTTGAAATAGGAGAGGTCCCATCTGATTTGAAGGAAGCAATTGTGACTCCTATATTTAAAAAGGGAGATCGCCATCTTCCTAGAAACTATCGACCAATCAGCCTTATATCTGTAGTAGGAAAGGTATTGGAGGGTATAGTTGCAGATAGAATAGTAGATCATCTTGAATCATATAATTTATTGTATGATTCACAGCATGGCTTTAGGCGTTGGCGTTCATGTTTGACCAACTTGATTGAATTTTTCCACGGTATGCTTTCAGAGTATGACCAGTGCCGGGCAATAGACATCCTTTATCTGGACTTTCAAAAAGCCTTTGATAAAGTACCTCATCAGAGGTTGATAGCAAAAACCCGTGCACTGGGAATATGGGGCATGCTTGCTAAATGGATTGAGAATTGGCTGACTGACCGGCGCCAAAGAGTAGTAATCAATGGGGAAGCCTCAAGTTGGGCATCAGTCACAAGTGGGGTTCCTCAAGGTTCAATTCTAGGTCCACTACTCTTTATAATCTACATTAATGATATAGATGTGGGCATTGTCAGTCGAATTGCAAAATTTGCTGATGACACCAAGTTAGGGTGTAATGCTTCATCATTTGAAAAGGTAGAACAATTACATAAAGACCTTGAGAAAGTAGGAAAATGGTCTGAACGATGGCAGATGCCATTCAATTTGGACAAGTGTAAAGTGGTGCACATAGGTCCAGCCAACCAGAGAGCCAGTTACTCTCTGTTGGGAAGTGAAATTAGTAGTACTGACTTGGAGAAAGACTTAGGTGTACTGATCAGCAGTGACCTCAAATTTTCCAAGCAGTGCCTTGAAGTAGAGACCTCAAATTTTCCAAGCAGTGCCTTGAAGTAGAGAAGAAAGACCAGAGGCTTCTTGGTTACATTAAGAGGCAATTTAGATTTAGAAATAAAGAGATAGTTCTCACTCTCTACAATTCTTTGGTTCGGCCACATCTGGAATATGCTGTGCAGTTCTGGTCGCCGACTCTCAAGAAAGACATTGCGAGGCTTGAGAGAGTCCAGGCTAGGGCCACCAAACTGATCCCATCAATTAAACACATGGGCTACCAGAGAAGGCTGCAGAGAAGGCTCTTCTCATTAGAGACCAGACGCTTGAGAGGTCAACTAATTGAAGTTTTCAAAATCCTTCGTGGATATAAAAACATTGATTATCAGTGCCTGTTTAGCTTAAACACTAATGCAACTAGAAACCATGGATGGAAACTAGACTTGAAACGCTTCCGCCATAATACGTTAGGTAATTTCTTCACATATAGAATCTGCAATGTCTGGAATCAGCTACCAGCAGAGGTAGTTGATAGTTCCTCAATAGAACAGTTCAAGAAACAGATAGACAAAGTTCTGCCAAGCCTGGTAGAGTTATAGGGATTGTTTCCTCCTTTCCTATACACAAATTTCCTAGTCCGGACTTTTTTTCCCCGGGATAGGTACATTTCCATTTCCATACCCGCAATGCGGGTGGGAGAGGTGGGTGGGGAGAGCCTTCTCTTTACTATACTTTTCTCTCACTATTAGTTAGCAACTACTACTACAATTACGGCACCTCCTTGGTATGGGTCGTAAGACCTTTTGAGGTGCTACTTTTCCTTGTAACTCCTTGTAACTCTCTCTCTCTCTCCCTAACACACACACACACACAGACACACAGACACTCACCATCCAGAGGCAGGCTATTCCAGAAATCCTCCATACACTGTTGTCCCTCTGGCGGTAAGTGGTGGAAACTGAGAAGGTCCGTATCCACACCACCACCACCACCAGATGTCAGGTTGGTCGTGTTGTTGTTGTTGTTGTTGTTGGTTAGGAGGTGTGGTTGTGTGTCATCTTCTGTTGTTGCCGCCATCTTGAACTGAATGATTTATTTATTATTATTTTTTGTTTTAGTAGTAGTAGTGGTTGTTGTAGTAGTAGTAGTACTAGTAGTGGTTGTTGTAGTAGTAGTAGTACTAGTAGTAGTAGTAGTAGTAGTAGTAGTGGTAGTATTAATAGTAGTAGTAATAATAGTAGTAGTAGTAGTAATATTAATAATAAACTCTCTTTCGTAGCATAAACAAAAGAATATAACTTTTAATAAACTCAAAATATTACCTTTTAATTCATTCTTTCTATCGTGGCATAAACAAAATATTATCACCCTATTAATAAACTCATTCTTTAGTGATATAAAGAAACGAATATCACAAATTTAACTTCATCACAAATCTAACTCATTCTATCGTGGCGTAAACAAAATATTATCACCCTATTAATAAACTCAAAATATTACACCTTTTTATTTTTTCTTTCGTGGCATAAACAAAGATACATCATATTTTAATAACTCATTCTTCTTTCGTGGCCTAAAGAAAATATTATCACTCTTTTATTAAACTAACTCTTTCGTGGCATAAAGATAATATTATCATCTTTATCATAAACTCATTCATTCTTTCGTGGAATAGTTTAAACTTAAAAGGAATCACAACCAACCATCCAACAACAACAACAACAAAAGAATATCACAAATTTAACTCATTCTTTCGTGGCCTAAACAAAATATTATAATTCTTTTAATAAACTCATTATTTCGTGGCATAAAAAAAAAAAAAAACATCAAAAATAAAACCACATAATACCATCCTATTAATAAACTCATTCATAATATCACTTTTTAACTCACACTTTCGTGGAATAAACAAAATATCATCACAAATTTAACAACTTATTCTTTCGTGGTATAAACAAAAGAATTTCACAAATTTATCTCATTCTCTCGGCATAAACAAAAACATATCACCTATTTAATAAACTCAACATATCACCTCTTTAAAATAAACTCTTTCTTTCGTGGCATATAACAAAAGGGTATCATTCTATTAATAAGCTAAAAACATCACCTTATAACTCATTCTTTCGTGGCATAAACAAAATAATAATAAACAAAATTTAACTCATTCTTTCGTGGCATAGTTTGAAGGAATAACAACCAACAACAACAACAAAACAATATCACACCTTTTAACTCATTCTTTTTAACTCGTAAACCAAATATTATCATCCTCTTAACTTGTTGTTTTACGATGCCGTGAGGTGTTTGGTGGAGGCAGTGTTTTGTTATGCATTGCCACCTTCACTCCTCCTTTACTTATGACAATGAGCCTCTCACTTCTCTCAAGGAACGGGGGGTGGGGAGGGGGTGTGTGAGGGGGGTGGGGAGGGGGGGTGTGGGGGGGGGGAAGAAATGAAGGGGGGGGTAGTTAAATATAGTCTGGGGGGGTTGGGGAGGTTATATTCATTGCCTGGGATAATCATTTTGGTGCTAAGAATATTTCGTACGTCTGAGGGAAATTTTTTTTGTCCTAAGAGTATTTTCTATAATATTAACCACATTATAATATTTACCATAGGAAATTATTTAAGGTTAAACTAAATCAATAAAGTAAAGTAAAGTTAAGTTAAGTTAAGTTTTTAATCATTAACTTTATCGAAAAGGCATCGAAACACACACACACACACACACACACACACACACACAATCACAGGGGAAGGAAAGAAGGAAGGAAGGAAGGTAAAGAAGAAAGAGAAGGAAGGAGGAGGGTAGGAAGGAAGAAAGGAAAGAAGGAAGAAGGAAGGAAGAAAAGGAAGAAAAGGAACTATGTAATAAAGTATGGATTGTGAATGAAAAGAGAAGGAAGAAAATGAAGGATAGAAGGAAGGAAGAAAGGGAGGAAGAAGGGAAAGCAAGGAAGGTAGGAAGGAAGGAAGGAAGGAAGAGGGAAGAAAGAGAGGAAGGAAGGAAGAAAGGAAAGAAGAAAGGAAGGAGGAAGAGAGGGTAAGATAAAACAAAATAACAGGAAGAATAAAGGAAGGAAGGAGGAGAGAAGGAAAGAAGAAAGGAATAAAGGGAAGGAGAGAAAAAAACAAATGACAGGAAGAACGAAGGAAGGAAGAAAGGAAGCAAGGAAGAAATGAGGGGAAGAAGAAAAATGAGAAAGGGAGAAATGAAATAGAAGAAGAGAATGATTGAGTGACGAGAAAAGACAAAGGAAGGAATTGAGAGAGAAGAAAAAGAATAAAAGAAAAGAAGCAAAGGAGAGAGAGAGAGAGAGAGAGAGAGAGAGAGAGAGAGAGAGAGAGAGAGAGAGAGAGAGAGAGAGAGAGAGAGAGAGAGAGAGTTACATAGTTACATAGAATCACAGACCACAACAGACCTTACGGTCCACACGGAGTGATCTGATTAGAAGGTTACTGGTGGAGAAAGAATATCTCCCCAGTGATAGTCGTAGATAAGGATAGCAAAGTAGAAGGCTCTCTCCCCACCCTCCACTCCCTCCGGCCTGAGCCGTACAGGAAATAAAGTCAGGAGTCAGAACCTTGTGGGGTTGGTAGAAAAACTCCACAAGGAAATTTTATAGGAAAGATAGAAAGTAGTTGAAATTTGGCTAACTTGCCACCTGTAATGGGCAAAAATTATTCATTAGTAAACATCGAAAGTCGGGGATTAGATGCAAGGTGTTTATCTAGGCGACGTTTGAAACTGTCTACAGTGTTACATTCTATTACGTTACGGGGAAGCCCATTCCATAAGTTGACGACTCGGTTAAAAAAGAAATTCTTGGATTCGTGTGAATTAAAAGATTTACCTATGATTTTACAGCCGTTACCTCTCGTATAGTTTGATTGATCGATATTGAAATATTTGTTGCAGTCCATACTGTCTATGCCTTTGATTATTTTGAATACCTGGATTAAGTCGCCTCTCAATCTACGTTGTGCTAATGGGAATAGATTCAATTCATTTAGTCGCTCCTCATACGTTTTGTTTCTTAGATTTGGTATCATTTTAGTAACTCTACGTTGGACTCGTTCCAATTTTGCCATATCTTTCTGGTAGTACGGGCACCATGCTTGGACACAATATTCCATAAGGAGCCGGACCAAGGAATTATATAAAGTGAGGATTGTATCTTTAGACTTATACTCGAATGCTCTGCTAATAAAGCCGATAGTTTTATTTGCTTTCTTAATTACTTTCGTACACTGCTGACTGGGTTTTAGGTTACTTGATATTGTTACCCCTAAGTCTGTCTCTTGGTCCACGCTTTTAAGTTGAATACCATTTAACGAGTAGTTTGCTGTTACGTTACGATGTTCGATGTGGAGTACTTTACATTTATCTGCATTAAAGGACATTTGCCAAGTTTTCGCCTAATTCGACAATTTATCGAGATTATCTTGCATTTCTTTAGTTTGTGCATTAGTGAGTACTGTATTTGCAACTTTAGTATCATCGGCAAGATTCGATATTATGCATGAGAGACCTTCATCTATATCGTTTATGTAAACTAGGAATAGGTTTGCCCCTAAAACTGACCCTTGCGGCACCCCGCTCGTAACGCCAGTCCAGTTAGATGATTTCCCATTTATTATGACGCGTTGTTTACGGTTTCTTAGCCAGTTCTCTATCCATCTTACGGTGTCGCCTTGGATTCTGTGAGATTTTAATTTACTTATTAAACGTTTATGGGGAACTTTGTCAAAGGCTTTTTGGAAATCTAGATAAATTATGTCTACTGCTTTACTCTTATCATATTCGTTAAAAATGTCGTTTAAAAAGTCTAATAGGTTCGTTAGGCAAGAGCGTTTATTGCGAAAACCGTGTTGAGTGTCTCTGAGTAAGTTGTTTTCCTCTAAATGATTTGTAAGTTTGTCTCGTATGATTGTCTCTAACATTTTGCATACTACTGAGGTTAGGCTGATAGGGCGATAGTTACTAGGTAAAGATTTGCTGCCTTTTTTAAATATTGGTGTTACGTTAGCGAGCTTCCATTCATCAGGTATTGTTCCAGTGTGTAAAGAATAATTAAATAGCAGAGTCAGAGGTTTTACTATTTCGCTTTTTGCTTCCTTTATTACGCGAGGGGAGATCGTGTCGGGCCCAGGTGACTTATTTACATTTAATTTATCAATACATTTGATTACGTCAAATTCTGTTATGCTGATATTATTTAATACTTCGGTGTTTTCGTTTCGGACTGTTGTTTCAGCTGGTATATCGTTCGGGTTTTCTGTAGTAAAGACTGATGCAAAGAAAGTATTTAGGATACTACTCATTCGCTCTTCATCTGTCGTAAATTCCCCATTTTCATCAAGAATTGGTCCGATAGTTGACGTAAGTACTTTCTTTTGTCGAATATAACTGTAGAACTTTTTCAGGTTTGTCTTACTCTGATTTGCAACGTGTTTTTCAATTGTCTTTTTACTCTGTTTGATTAACTTTTTGGCTTTTCTTCGTAAGTCTGTAAACTTGGCACGGTCGTCATTGTTGGCTGTGATTTTTACTCTATTATGGGCGTTCTTTTTGGCTCGTAAACAGTCGGCTATATCTTTACTCCACCACTTGGGCTTTAAGTTTTGTGCTGGACGTCGGTTTTTTAATGGTATACTATCCCTGACCGCTTTTGTGTACGCATTAGTGAAAAAGTTCCATTGTGTATTTATGTCAATAGTGTCTCGCAGACATTTCCAGTCGGTTTCTTTTAGTATCGCTCTGAGTTGGTTGAAATTGGCTTTTCTAAAATCGGGGATTTTTTCGTAGCTGTACTTTATGTCGCTTTTGTTAAAATTTATACTGAAAGTTATTATGCGGTGGTCGCTATTGGTAAATTCTTCACCTACGTTAGTATTCTCTATCATGTCTTCGTTTGTTGCAAATATTAGGTCAAGAACGTTATTTCCACGAGTTGGGCTGTTGACAAATTGGATAAGGGAGCTCTCTAGTAAGTTAGTGTAAAGATCTTGACCATAATGAGCTGATAACGGTTCTCCCCACTTTGCTACTGGTAAATTAAAGTCACTAAGAATTATGGAATGTTGCGTGTTAATAATTTCGTTTAATTGCTCATAGATATCACGATCGGTTTGTACTGGTTGGGTTGGGGGTCTGTATAATAAAGCTAACAAAAGTTTCACCCCACAATTATTTCTAATGAGTATATAAAGTGTATCTACGTTATCAATATGTGGCTTTGATAATAGGATTGGTTTAAGATCGTCTTTAATATATAATAGAACTCCGCCTCCCCTTTTATTTGTTCGTCCTTTTTTAAATATTGTGTAACCGGGAATTTTATACTCTGCTAGGAAATGTCTGTTTTCAGTATTTAGCCACGATTCGTTTATGCCGATTATATCATAGTTTTCTGTGAAAGTTAATTCCTCTAAATCTGTAAATTTGTTATGGATGCTGCGAGCGTTTACGTAAAATGCCTTTAAGCTATTTCGGTTTACTCTATTTATTTGTTTTACGTTACTTGACCCTGACGTACCTGGGTAGTCCCGTTTTTTGATCGATGGTTGATGACCGCGTCGTTCAGCAAACGTCCGAAACGGGCTGATCCTACCTGGTTCAGATGGACACCATCATCTGAGAATAACGAGTCGTCGAAATAAAACTTATCCCAGGTGTTGATGAAATCAATGTTCTCCTCGTTGCAGATGCTGGCAAGTCGTCGGTTGATGCTGGTAGCGGTGTTGTAAAAACGAGTGTCGGCTTGTCTGCGGGGGATGATTCCAGAAAGTATGATGTTATTCGTTTTTTCCTTGAACTTCGCGATCATCTGTCGGTACTTGTTGAGGAGGTCTTCTGATCTATTCTTCATTACATCGTTGGTTCCGATGTGGATGACGTACGTGGTGTTGTCGGGGGCCTGTCTTGTCACTTCATCCACTACGTCGGTCACGTCGTCTAGGCCGCCACCTGGGATACAGAAGCGCTTCCTTGACTTGGGTGCTCGACCACAAAACTCGGAGAGTTGACCCCTTACCATGGAGTCACCAACCAGCCTGACCTCGGTGTCGTCTTCATTGTCGTCTTGTGCCAGGATCTTGAAGTGGTTTTGGCATGTAGTGATGGGTATGATGTTCTTCCTGGGTCGTGTGTTGTTCCTGACGATGCGGAACTCCTCCCGTGGAGAAGTGGAAGTCGTTGGTGTTGTCGATGGAGGTAACGGTGTGGTTGGTAGTGCCGGTGAAGGTGAGGGTGTAGAGGCAGTAAGTACAGGGGCTGTGTCAACTGGTACGTTGAGTGTGGTGAATTCTTGCAGCGTTTCCAACTTCTCGCTCAAGGCCTCAATCTTGTGGTGTGCTGCCTTCAGATCGGTTGACATCTCCTCACGTAGCTGGCAGAATCTACAGAAATGGACGTCTCTGTTCGCGAAAATTGTGGGGCCGAAAGTCCAGAACAGGATGTACAGGTGTATTGGGGTGCCATGATGTTTATTAGTATATTATTAATTTATAAAATGTATTACAAGTTTAGTTATTTATTACTAATTTATTTATTAGCTTTAAACAAAATTAAGTAATTTGCTTATTAATATATTTATTAATCTAGTAATTTATATATTTATCAAATCATTTATTTATTTTTTAGTAATTTGTTTATTGATATATTTAATAATTTATTTGTTAATTATTTACTTTATTATTTAAATTATTAATCTATTATTATTTTTTTTAATTTATTTATTATTTAATTTAGTAATTTAATTTAGTAATTTATTTATCAATTATTTATTAGCTAGTTAATTAATTACTTTCAACTTGAGATGAACGAAATTATGGGATGTGGTTAGAACAGACTGGAAGTGGGGGTTTGGGGTCGGTTGGGGGAGGAGCGAAAAGAATGATGGGCAAGTGAGGGCGAACGTAGGAGGGAGGTGTAGGGAGGAAAGAAGGAATTTAGCCAGTATGTCCCAAACCAATATTTACGGTACGCGCGTTTCTATGGACTTGGGTTTGAACAAATTCAGAACCTCGCAAGCATAGACGTTGTGATTTGTGACAATAGGGAGGTGAGGTGAGGTGAGGTGAGATGGGATGGGGATGGGGCTGGAGGGGTGTAGGAAGGTAGGTAGGGATTAATGTCACTTGGGAGTGGAGGAGAAGAGAGGTGAGGTGAGGTGAGGTGAGATGGGGCTGGGGGGTGTAGGAAGGTAGGCAGGGATTAACGTCCCTTTAGGAGTGGAGGAGAAGAGAGGTGAGGTGAGATGAATTACTGGAGAAAGGGAATACAGTAAATTTATAGTGTATACCTGGAATGAAATTAATATAGAATTATAGAATTTCAATATAGAAAATAAATAGAAATGTGGAATTAATATAAAAACAAACACGTTGGGAAACTGACAACACAAATATGGGAAATAAAGAGTATATAAGTGAGTTTAGGTATGAAAATAAAGTTAAATAAAGAGATAAAATAAGTTAGTAAATGAAATTTGTGTAGGGTACTTAAGTGAGCTGTGATGAGCAATCACTCGGGGACAATCGCTTACATCTACGTAGAACACAAACAGCTCCAAACACTCGTGAACACACGGAAATACACGGCAACACTAGTATACGTATAATACACAGAAAAAAAGGGTAACACACACACGGAATTACACTTAAATACACACGGGATTTCCCTTAATACACGCTAAACACACACGGGATTACACTGATATACACGGAAAACTCGCTAATACACACACGGAATTACACTGAATATACACACACGGGATTACACTGAAACACCCGCTAACACACACACGGAATTATACTGAAATAAACACACGAGATTACTCTTAATACACTTGAAACACGCTAACACATACACGGAATTACACTTAAATACATACACATACACAGAATTACACACACGGAGTAGCGAGCAAGGACGCGTGTGGTCGAGGCGAGAGAGAGAGAGAGAGAGAGAGAGAGAGAGAGAAGGTACATAATAAAAAATAACATGAATAAAAGGAGAGAGAGAGAGAGAGAGAGAGAGAGAGAGAGAGAGAGAGAGAGAGAGAGAGTCAAGCAAGGAATAAAAATAGAAGGAAGGAAGGAAGGACACGGACACACACACAAATAATATCAATACATACCAATTAATTGATGCTGGCTTAGGCAGTGTGTGTGTGTGTGTGTGTTGAAGTTAGTGACAGAGTTTGTGTTGATGTTTGTGTGTGATGAATTTAATGTCAGAGTTTGCGTGTGTGTGTATTTGTGTATGTATATATGTGTGTGTGTCTGTTTGTGTATGTATATATGTGTGTGTGTGTCTGTTTGTGTATGTATATATGTGTGTGTGTGTGTATGTGTGTATGTGTGTGTAACTGAATCCCTGTACCTCTCTGTGTGTGTGTGTGTGTTGAAGTCGTCTCTCCCTAGGTGTGCTATCCCTCCACTCTCCACACACACACTGAGCTGACTGACTGCTTGGTGGGTGGGTTGGCTGCTCGCGTCTGGAGTATAGGTATGTACAACTCTCTCTCTCTCTCTCTCTCTCTCTCTCTCTCTCTCTCTCTCTCTTTCAAGTACACATAACTTCCAACACACACACACATACACACACACCTCATTATCCACCCCACACACATACTCTCTCCTTTAACTTTACGCACTTCCCTTCCCTCACACATACATACACACACACACACACACACACACACACACACCTATATGAAATGTGAATGATGAGATAATAATGAAAATAAAGGTCCATTCTAGTAAAATTGTATTCATTGTCATGAAAAAACAATAAAAAAAATCACTCACGAAAAAACACGTGATAATTTTCTATATAATATTGACGGAAAAAAATATCCAAAATTATTATGATGTGCAAAAATATTCATTCATCCAGATTATATTAAAAAAATATTATGTACTCACCCACTACTCCACAAACCAACCCACCTATCCAACCTACTTCAAAATTTCCTCCTTAACCAAACCCAACCAACTTTTTTCTCCCCCACCAATCCAACCAACAAACCCACCCACTATTCCCTCCCCCACTACTCTCTCACCCACCGACAAACCAAACGATTTTACATCTTTTATTCACCACAGACCACAAGTAACTTTTAACATGACTCCTATTACAAAAGATGAATTAATGAGTGCCCTGAATCAGCTGCGCGATTCCTCACCAGGGGGTGATGGTGTACCTATGTGTGTGCTTAGAGCAGTGATTCCTGAATTATGTAATATAATATTGCATCTCTGCAATACATCGTTTTCTACTGGGATATTCCCTGAGCAACTTAAGATTGCTAAAGTTATTCCTATTTTTAAAACTGGTGATGTGAAATTATTTAGCAATTACCGTCCTATATCTGTACTGCCAGCCATGAGTAAAATATACGAAAAACTCATATATAATAGGGTATTAGATTACTGTAATGTTAATAACATTATAACTGAGGACCAGTATGGTTTCAGAAAGGGTATGTCAACGGAAACAGCTCTTACTAAGTTTAAAGAAGATATTCTGAATTCCTTCGATAACAGACTATATTCAGTTGGTATATTCCTGGACCTTTCCAAGGCTTTTGACACTGTTCATCACAAAATTCTCTTAAAAAAGCTAGAACTCTATGGTATTGAAGGAATTACAAAGAAATGGTTTGAATCATACTTAAGTAACCGCAAACAATATGTATTATACAATGATCATGAATCTAATCTACAAATTATTAACTACGGCGTTCCCCAAGGATCCATACTTGGTCCTCTGCTTTTTATATTATACATTAATGACATTGTCAACACCAGTACAATTTTTAAATTCATTTTATTTGCCGATGACAGCACTCTGTACGCCAGTCACCATGATCTGCGTTTTCTGATTCTCAACGTTAATAATGAATTATCTAAAGTTAAGAATTGGATTACATCCAATAAATTAACACTTAACATTCATAAAACACATTACATACTGTTTCATAGAAATAAAGATATACCAAATAATATTGAACCTATTAAAATTGGACATTGTATCATTGAAAAAGTGGAAAGCACAAAGTTTCTTGGTGTTGAGGTTGACAGACAGCTGTCTTGGAGAAACCATATCTACAACATAAGTAATAAATTAAACAAGCAGTGCGGAATTATTCACCTAACTAGAAATCACTTCAATATAGGAGCTTTAAAGCAAATATACTATTCACTAATATACCCATTTCTTACATACTGCCACACAATATGGGGAGCTACCAATAAGACTCACTTACTTCGAGTAACGATAGCACAGAAAAAGGTAGTTAGAACCATTTCACACAAAGATAAATTTGCCCATACCAATGATTTGTTTAAAAACCTAGGACTTCTCAAATTTAACGACATTAATATCTACACTAGTGCAATCTTCGTATATAAGTCTCTTACTAATCCTAATTCTGTAAAATTATTTCATTTTAGTGCAAATGAAAGATATAACTTACGTGATCATAATACACTAGTAACTCCAATGTGCAATACTAATCAATCACAAACATCTATCAGATATCAGGGTGTAAAAATCTGGAACAAACTTCCTCCAAACACAAGAGACAAACAGTCCTTAACTAGTTTTAAGAATTCCTTAAAATCTTATTTACTAAAATTGTATTGATCACTTAGTATTTCTAGCCAGGATGTAAATAATTGATGTATTTTTGTATAATTATGTATGTATGTAAACACTTACATCGATCACCATAAATCAATTATTGTTCTTAGGATAATAACTTCACATAAATAATTTGCTTCGAGTGTATAAATTAAGGTGCCTTCAAGAGAGTCAATACTCTCACAAGGCATGGCCAATTTTTTTTATGTCTATCATGTACATAATATTTTGTAACTGTTTTCTGGCTAAATAAATGTTTAAATCTAAATCTAATCCTCCTCATCCCCCATCCCACTACTCCCTCCACCTCTCCATCTAACCAAACCCAAAATTACTTCCTTCCTACATCAAAATTTCCTCTTTGACCAGATGTACCCATTCCCTGAAATTGACCATCGACTTCCTAAAGTTATACATGAGGAACCAGCAGTCACCGTAGTTACACTTGAGTAATACTGTCATCAGATCGTGTATCGTATCTGGTCTTCTGGCTCGGTGAACTAGGAGAGTGTTTCTCACGCTAGGTCTGTTGGTATGAAAGAGAAAAAGGAAGATTATGATGGTGATTTAAGAATGGTTGTGGTGCGAAAGAGAAAAAGGAAGATTATGTTGGTGGTGGTGGTGGTGATTTAATAGTGGTTATGTGTGTGTGTGTGTGTGTGTGGTTACGTGTTTGTGTGTTTGCATGTGTGTGTTTATAGTTTGGGTCTATAGTGTGTAAGAGAAAAAGGAAGATTATGATTGTGGTAGTGGTTTAATAGTAGATATGTGTGTATGTTTGTGTGTGGTTACGTGTGTTTGTAGTGTGTGTGGTTACGTGTGTGTTTATGTGTGGTTCTGTGTGTGTGTTTTGTGTGTTTGTATGTGGTTACGTGTTTATGTGTGTGTGCTTATACGTTGGCTATGTGGTGTGAAAGACAAAAAGGTGGTGGTGGTGGTGATATAGATTAAGAGAGAGAGTGTGTGTGTGTGTGTGTGTGTGTGTGTTTGTGTTTGTGTGGTTACGTGTGTGTGTGTGTGTTTATACGTTAGGGGTGTGGTGTGAAAGGAGAGAGACGGTGATGATTTAATAGTGGTTTTGTATTTATTTGTGTGTATTTATGTATTTATATAATCAATAAGTGGTCACGGTATAAACGATTTAATTTTATATGGGTTGATATCTCCTTAGACTTTTTCGTTTTTTTTACAGCATCATAATTGTTTTTAAGTCTGCCTGTGTGTGTGTGTGTGTGTGTGTGTGTGTGTGTGTGTGTGTGTGTGTGTGTGTGTGTGTAGGGTAAAAAGAGGAGTTAGGAGACCAAGAGAAGAGGTAGAAAGAGGAAAAAGAAGGAGAGAAAAGAGAAAGAAAAAGATGAAAAGATAATTAAAGGGAAAAGAAAGAAACTACAAGCCAATCCACATACAGAAGAAAGAGTACAAAACAGACGAGAAGGAAGAAGAGAAAACCGATGATAAATACGTAAACAGAAAGAAAATATAACTGGAAATGAAGAAACAAAATGAAAATAAAACTACAAATGAAAAAATAAAAATAAAATAAAGCTACAAATACGTAAACAGAATGAAAAAAATACAAACTGAAAGAGAAGGAAGAAGAGAAAACCGATGATAAATACATAAACAGAAAGAAAATTAAAACTACAATTGAAGTAACAAAATGAAAATAAAACTACAAATGAAGACATAGAAAGAAACTACAATTACAAATGAAGTAACAAAATAATAATAAAACTACAAAATTAAACTAAAAATGACTGTAGCAGAATGAAAATAAAACTACAATCCACTCACAGCAGAAAAAAAGTATGATGTGAACGAGAAGGAAGAAGAGAAAGACAATGATAAAACTGAAGAGAAGGAAGAAGAGAAAACCGATGATAAATATGTAAATAGAAATAAATTAAAACTACAATTGAAGAAACTAAAAACTAAAACTAAACTAAAACTAAAAATACATAAACATAACAAAAATTAACTTACAAATCAATCCATTCACTCACAGTAAGAAGAGAAGGAAGACTCCACACACGATGGCAGCAAAGATGTACACAATCCATAGAAAGACGTAGTAGGTCTTCTCGTTGACAATGTTGAGGGGCAGAACACAGAGAGAGTCGTGTTGTTGTACCGTGACTGAAGGTCCGTATTTATACCACATGCATTTGGCCACCTGCACGAGAGAGAGAGTATGGGGGTCGGGATTGAGTTTGAGTGAGAGAGAGAGTGTGTGTGTAGGTGAGAGAGAGAGAGAGAGAGAGAGAGAGAGAGAGAGAGAGATTGTGTGTGTTTGTGTGTGTGTGCGAGAGATATAGATAGATAGATAGAGATAGAGGGAGAGTGGGTGGGGGTTGAGTTTGTGTGGTCATAATAGAGAAAGAAAGAGTGGGGGGGGATTGAGTTTGAGTGAGAGAGAGTGTTGGAGGGATTGAGTGTGTGTGAGTGGGAGAGGGGGAAGGGTTGAGTGTGTGTGAGAGAGAGGGGGAGGGGATTGAATTGGAGAGAGAGAGAGAGAGAGAGAGAGAGTGGGGATTGAGTGATAGTATGTGTGTGTGTAAGAGAGAGTGTTGGGGGATTGAGTTTGAGTGTGTGTGTGTGTGTGTGTGTGTGTGTGTGTGTGTGTGTGTGTGTGTGTGTTTGGGTGGGTGGGAGAAAGAGTGGGAGGGACGGAGTGGGGATTGTGTGTGTGTGTGTATGTGTGAGAGAGAGAGAGAGAGAGAGTGTGTGAGTGTGTGTGAGAAAGAGGGTGTGGGTATTGAGTTTGAAAGTGTGTGTGTGTGTGAGAGAGAGAGAGAGAGAGAGAGAGAGAGAGAGAGAGAGAGAGAGAGAGAGAAAGGGAGATTGTGTGTGTGTGAGAGAGAGAGAGAGGTGATGAATTATGTCATTGTGGATTTGTGGTCTGTCAACACACACACACACACACACACCTGTTTCAATTACACACACACACACACACACACACACACACGCACGCATTCCTGTTTCAATCACACACACACACACACACACACACGAGAGAGAGAGAGACAAATATGGAGGTGAGGGATGGGATTACACACACACACACACACTCACTCTCACACAACAACGACAACTAGAAAGAGTTCAAAAAAGAGCCTGCAAAATCATACTCGGCGAAACATATACCAGCTACGAACTTGCCCTGACCACCTTGAACCTGACCACACTCTCCCACCACCACATGCACATCCTCAAACAGTTTGGGACCAAGCTCCTCACACACCCCAGACATAGACATCTATTACCACCACTAAACCCACCTCCCAGACGCACTACAAGACACCACAACAAAATTAAACCTATCAGAGCAACCACAGACAGATATAAGAAAAGCGCCATACCAACCATAGTCAACACAATAAATAACTCCTAAGAATAACACACACTCACACACACACACACACACACACACACACACACACCTGTGAATCCTGTGAAGTAGTTTAGGACCAAAAGTCCATGGTCACGCTGGTGCGCCACCATCACGCTGTAGATGGGTGTCCCTAGATGCCATCCAGGGTTCCAGCCACTGCGCCATACTTTTTATTTATAACCATCGTCCAGCCGCTCTTATATACTCCAGCTGATCCAGTATACTATTTCCCGCGGTTGGTTGGTGATAATGTGGTAATGCTGGCTTATCTGGCACCATTTTCAGAAAATTATCCAATTTCCTCTTGAAACAGTCAGTGTACACTTTGCCTCTCTTAGTTCTTTAGGCAGGCAGTTAAACAATCTCGGGCCGTGAATCACAAACGAACTTTCCTTCAGTGTTTTGACCCTTGCTGTTGCTCTGTTATTTATGGGAGGAATACGACACACTCTCCCTCTCCTGCCACTCATGAACACACGAATCTCTTCTTCTGTACCAATATTTGGCGTCAGTTTGTTTATAATTTTCCAAAGATATATTATCTGATATCTTTCTCGGCGTCGCTCTAGCGAATACAGCTTTAACACCCTTAGTCGCTCCCAATAATCCAACTGCTGCATTCCAATTACCTTAGCAGTGAATGTTCTTTGCACAGCTTCTAACAGCCTAATGTATCCCAGAGTTCGTGGACTCCATATCTGACAGCAATACTCTATCAGTGGTAGCACCATTGCCTTAAACAAGGTCAACATTGGAATGGACTCTCTTGTAGTAAACGAGCGAAGTATCCATCCCATCTGCTGTTTACTCTTGGCAACCACCACTTTTATTTGGTCCCCAAAGTTTGCTGTATCACTCATGATTACTCCCAAGTCCCGCAACTGATGTTTCTGTATAATTGGTGATCCATTTGGAGCAACATACTGGTAGTTCAGTACCTCCTCTGATCTTGTACCATATCTCATCAATTCAAACTTGGTTGCATTAAACACCATATTATTTTGCCCTGCCCAGCCATACAACCTTACTAAATCTTGTTGCATTAATTCACAGTCTTCATCTGTTGCAACCATTTTCAACAAGCGCGTATCATCTGCAAATGATGTTGCACGTGTATGCTGCAGAACAGTGTCAATCTCAGATATGTATATAATAAATAGTATGGGGCCCAACACTGATCCTTGTGGTACACCGCTTTTCACTTCCGACTCTGTAGATCTTGAACCGTCAATCACCACCATCTGTCGTCTGTCTGTTAAGAATGATTTAAGCCACATGAACAGGCAACCATCTATTCCAATTCTCTTTAGTTTCTCCAACAGCATCCCGTGGTCTACCTTGTCGAATGCCTTAGAAAAATCAAGATAGACCACGTCTACTCCAATGCCAGTTTCCAGCACATTGATGATCTCCTGGTAGTGTTGCATCAGTTGAGACACACAGGATCTTCCAGGCCTGAATCCGTGCTGTCCTTCATTAAATAGAGAATATCTATCCAGATAAGCCATCAGTTCTTTGACAATTATTTTTTCATAAATCTTTATTACATAAGATGTCAATGTAACTGGTCTATAATTTCTTGCCAAACTTCTGTCACCTCCCTTGTATATAGGGGTAATAAAACCCAGTTTCAGAGCATACGGCACCACTCCATCTGTTAATGACTTCCTCCACAATATACGAAGTGGTACCTTGAGTACCCCTATACAGTTTTTCAGTAAAATAACCGGTATTCCATCAGGGCCTGCCGCCGCACCATTTGCCAACTCACCAACTGCCTCAGCTATATTATCTTCATTAAACATCACATCCATTATTCCATGATGTACAGAAGCTCTACTTCTACCATCCATATCACGTAGTGCATCCTCTGATAATGGTTCGCTAAAAACTGAGTCATATTGTGACCGCAGTATTTCACAAACACGACCTGTGTCCCCGACCAAATAGTCATCAACTTTCAAGGGACCAATAGTTGACCTTACTTTAGCCTTCTCCCGAACATACTTATAGAAAAACTTTGGATTCCTTTTTATTGCTTCAACCGCCCTTTGTTCAGCATATTTTTTTTCCCTTTCATGAGATGCGCTCAGTTTGCTCTCAAGTAACTGCAGACTATTTGCCAGTCTTATCTTCAAGTTGGCATCACGAGTAGCCATTATCCTCTTCGCTAATCTTGTTCTCTTCCTCATTAATATTTTTCTGTCTCTTGGGATGAATCTCCTATTCTTCTTATAACTCCTTATTGGGACGAATTTTTCGCATACACTTGACAATTCTCTGCATAATATGTGGTACATGTCTTCTGGTGACAGGTTTTTCATCAACTGTTGCCAGTTTACTTCCATTAATGCTGTATTTATACATTCCCATTCCACATTCTCTCTATAGAAGTTCAGACTAGAAAATATTCCGTCCCTGGGCTTATTTTCACACGTTTGTACAGGAAAGCCCAGAGTAGTTTCAACTATCAATAATCTGTGATCAGACATGATAGTATCCTCCAATCGAATGTTATACAACAGCTCTTCAATACTGGTAAAAAATAAGTCCAATAAGTTATTGCCTCTGGTTGGCTGAGTGATATTCTCAATTAACATGAACTCGTCGGCAAAATCTAGCAGTAGTTTTGCTTGCTGTCTGGCGTCTGCTGATCCACCGTACACCTCCAGTGACTCCCATCTAATAATGGGTAAATTAAAATCCCCATTCATCACTACTGTTGGAGCAGGGTCATCCAGTGTATTTAGCCCCTCCCTAATCTTGTACATTACTGATGTAAATTCCTCAAGCTTACATGTAGGTGGGCGATATACAGTTACGATCGCCAGATTTATACTATTTACATGTATCACCATGTACTCTACTACACCATTTGATCCCGAACTAATAACTCGAGTCTGTGTTGCTATGTCTTGCTTCACATAAACAATGACTCCACCTTTTTTCCTTCCATCCGTTCGATCAGCACGGTAGGCTTGGAACTCCACCATTCCAATGTCAGCGTCTAATATATCGCTCCGTAGATGGGATTCCGTAAGAGCAATTACCATTGCATTATTCTCTATTGCAATTTCTTCTAGCATTTCTACTTTGTGCTTCATTCGTCGTGGGAACAGTCCTTCAATATTGGCACAAATAAAACACTTGACATTTATATATTGACTTTGCCTTGTTGATTCGTCACACATCCACACTGCTTCATTTGTGGCATCATACATGTGGTATGTGGCATCATGGCTTCCTTGCTCATCAACACTTGCATTTGTCTCTCCACACACACACACACACACACACACACACACACACACTGCACCTCAATATTAATCCCCCCTTTAATCCTAACCCTGACCTGACGCCACTACCCTCCCAGGACATGTACACATGTACTATTGTATTTATATATTTCTGTGTTTTTCCTTGTTCAGCAATCAATTTATTTATTATTCATCTCTAATATTTATCAATGTATCCATTCATTCATCCTCATTTTATTATAATTTAAATGTATTATGTATATTTTCAGCCTATCAGCTGCCATTTACCAATAAACCGTATATTATTATTATTATTTATTATTATTACACACACACACACACACACCACACAGACAAGTATGGAGGTGAGGTATGGGATTACACACACACACACACATACAGATATATATACACATACACACACACACACACACACACACACACACATACAGATATATATACACATACATGCACACACACACACACACACACACATACAGATATATATACACATACACACACACACACTCACGACACAGACAAGTATGGAGGTGAGGTATGGGATTGCACACACACACATATACATACACATATACGTGTTCTGGAGTAAATTTACTTACACCAAGTGACGAGAGTAGACGAATAGGTGGCAGGCGACTGGCTGTCTTTGATGTCTCTTCGGAGTTTGATTTTATTATAAGGCTTTCTATAATTATTAGGATTGAGAAGGTACCAGCAAGATTAAATTAATTAATCACTTTTTATTTATAACACGAGTTAGTCTACAGAGTCACAATATGTAGCTTGCACGGGTTTAAGCTAGGCTAGGAAGCTAACTTTAAAGAGAGATTACACGCTAGAATAACCTGTGATCGGATCGGTTATCGGTAGCCAACTGAGGCTATAGGAGCGCAACTAGAGCACGTCCCTTGTGTATCATATGACCTGTGTCGTCACTTTATGCTGGCATGTTAGTGGTTCCCACAGACAGTGAGTCCCGTTCTCTTCCTGTTCAAGCGTAGGTCAGCAGTATTGGAGCTTCATGTGACGGGTGTAAGTCTGAGTGTCTAAGTGACTCATATAAGTAAGTATTAAGTAAGTTATTATAAGTAGCCCTCTAATGAAGGTGAAACCGGAACACACTCTCTCTCTCCCTTTCCCCATACTGGATTAAGTCTCTCTCTCTCTCTCTCTCTCTCTCTCTCTCTCTCTCTCTCTCTCTCTCTCTCTCTCTATGTTAACACTCAGGAAATCCCCATCGTAGAGGCAAAAATGGAGTGAGTTTATTTCCTCTCTCCAAGGTTGACGTCAGCAATGAGAACTTTTGGGTGTAAGGTTACCCTCCATACACACGGGTCTGGCACTACAAACAATATTATAATAACAACAAAGGTTTTTTATCCCTTTGTTTAGCCAGCCAGTATATAAATATTATCAGGTGTCACAGACCAGTTATTACACAGAAGAAGTTATTAATGGTTATAATGACACGTATATTGTATGTGTGTGTGTGTGTGTGTGTGTGTGATCCTACAAGTTCTCTACTCACAGATTCTAGTGTTCTTCCATACATCCTGAAAGTGTGTATGGTAATAAATATACAACCCTTGTCAAGGGGAATATGAAAGTTACAATATTGATTTAACAAGATGTAATAACACAATAATTTACAAAGGATTAAGTTGTTCGCAGTACACTCGAGTTTATTATCTAATATGTTTTATTTCTTCCTCCACTGTCCTTACGGATGACGCCATGACACTTCCTGTGTGTGTATGTGTATGTGTGTGTGTGTGTGTGTGTGTATGTGTGTGTGTTCACTACCGGATCAGCAACCATCTTGTAGTATTGTAGTGTTGTGTTTGTATAAATCCTTCTCTACTTCAACCTCTGGAGTTTATTATCAAGAAGAACCTTCTACATATTGGGTAACGTATTTTGTTGTTAATATTAATTAAATCCTGCACTCGACTATTTTGGATTGTCTTCCTTTGAAATGCTCTGTATTTCTTCATAATTTCTCCCTCTCTTTATCACTTCCTATCTTTCCTCTCCTATATTCTTTGGTCAGGTTTCTTCTGTGGCAACATTGTTTTCTGTACTGAACAGTTGCACCTTGCAATGCTCCCTCAATTCTTCTTTGAGTAATAATAGGTACACTTGGACATTGTGAACCAACACTACCAACATTAACCATCACATTATCAGGTAATATTTTAATATTTAATATTGATCATAATAAGTTGTTGGAGACCAATTTCGTTTTAATAAATATAATAATGACAATATTAGGAATGTATAGTAAGTCCCTGGCTGGTACAGTGGTAAGGTGTTGGCGTTGGCAGATGGAGCCTCGCACAGGTCCGTGAGTTTAAAACTGTTTACTGAGGGTTTACTACCATGGCTGGGTACCATGGTGGGGAGTTGGGCTGGCCTGGCTCACGTTCACCAGAGTATACCATCACAGATACATACCACAACTCAAACCCTTTTTATTTATTTTTTAACATTCTATGGTGAAATGGTAAACTAATTGACAAGAGTTCCACAAAGAACACATATTATAACCTGATTATTATACCACCTGAGTTTGTCATGAGAGAAAAATATAATTACTCCTAATTTCATATTTTATATCAGTATATAACGTCCCTTGATAGTGAATAGCAGTGATGACGTTAAAAAGATTAAGAGTTCAAGGAGGTTACATAAACACAATGTTTTAATAAGAGCAAATATAATTATTTAAGGTAATAGAAATAACTTTACATGAAATTAGCACCACAATCACAAGTGATATTATTCCCAGGTGCATAGAACCAATTCTCGTAGTGCACCACAACATAAAAGTATGTTCCTCCCACACAAGGTACAAAATAAATGAACAGGAATAAGAAAAGGAAACTTATCTATAACAGTCGACTCCCTCACCACACCACCACACCTCGGGAAGAGTTACCACACCTGATGCCTGGATGAGACTGCCTGCAGGAGGCTCAGCTAGCCTTATATACAGTGTGGGTGAAGCCCGGTTTATCTCAAACAAGAAATTAAAGACAGTCTTCTCTGGATTCGAATATCTGAACTTAAAACTGGTGGTGGTGCTGGTGGGGAACTTGATGGTAGTTTGGGTATACGACTGAACTAGGTCTAAGGAGAGGACAGGGTCATCACACCTCCGCCCGAAGAAGACTCGACTTGAAGGGAGAGTCTTGAAGATAGGTGACTCTGTCCTGACGTAGACCTAGGCTCTGGATAGGGCGTCAGCAATCGTGTTTTCCGATCCCTTGATGTGTGTCACCTGGAGGTCATAATGCTGCAAGAACAGGGACCATCGTAACAGGCGTTGGTTGGAGAACTTGTTGCGGTTGAGGAATGTCAGGGGGTTGTGATCTGTATATACCTGTAGTTTCTGACTGCCATACAGGTAACACTCAAATTTCTTAATAGCAGAGACGATGGCTAGCAGTTCCTTCTCTATGACACTGTAAGACATCTGTTGCTTGGTGAACTTTGCGGAATGGTAGGCCACGGGACGAAACACGCCCTTAGCCTTCTGCAGTAGGACAGCTCCCAGACCGATGTCACTGGCATCAGTTTGTAGAGTGAAGGGAAGTGTGAAGTCGGGTGCCACCAAAACAGGATCACGTGCTAGGTAGGTCTTTAGTTGGTCAAAGGCGTTCTGACAGGCATCAGACCACTCAAAGACCACACATCTACTCGTTAGACAGGTAAGGGGAGCGACGACAGTGGAGAAGTTGGGACAGTATCTCCTGTAGAATCCAGCCATCCCAAGGAAGCGCATCAATGATTTCTTGTTATGGGGTGTTGGGTAGGAGAGGATGGATTCCACATTAGCAGTCTTCGGTCGTACGCGTCCATGTCCAACTTCGTGCCCTAGGTAGGTGACAGGCCCCCATATAACGTCCCTTGATAGTGAATAGCAGTGATGACGTTAAAAAGATTAAGAGTTCAAGGAGGTTACATAAACACAATGTTTTAATAAGAGCAAATATAATTATTTAAGGTAATAGAAATAACTTTACATGAAATTAGCACCACAATCACAAGTGATATTATTCCCAGGTGCATAGAACCAATTCTCGTAGTGCACCACAACATAAAAGTATGTTCCTCCCACACAAGGTACAAAATAAATGAACAGGAATAAGAAAAGGAAACTTATCTATAACAGTCGACTCCCTCACCACACCACCACACCTCGGGAAGAGTTACCACACCTGATGCCTGGATGAGACTGCCTGCAGGAGGCTCAGCTAGCCTTATATACAGTGTGGGTGAAGCCCGGTTTATCTCAAACAAGAAATTAAAGACAGTCTTCTCTGGATTCGAATATCTGAACTTAAAACTGGTGGTGGTGCTGGTGGGGAACTTGATGGTAGTTTGGGTATACGACTGAACTAGGTCTAAGGAGAGGACAGGGTCATCACACAGTAATATTGATTATTGTAGTTAAAACAGTATATATTCTTTACTGTTATAGCAAGATGATGAAGGGTCTCTCTCTCTCTCTCTCTCTCTCTCTCTCTCTCTCTCTCTCTCTCTCTCTCTCTCTCTTGTGACAGTGGAAATTTCCTGATAATGTGCAAATGATAAATGTATTATTTTTTTGGTATACATCCTGTGGTAAGTCCTGCAGGCAGTCGTATATACTGTGGAATGGAGGGTAGGATATGTGAAGGGAAGGATGGAGGAAGGATGGAGGGTTGGGTGTGTGAGGGGAAGGATGGAGGGTTGGGAGAGAATGATGAGGCAAGCATTAGGAGAAGAGGGAAGAGGAAGGATGAAAGACAGGGAGGAAATTAAAGGAAGGGATAGGAGAAAATGGTTAAGAGAAAGAAAGGGAGGATTGTGGATGGTAAATGAGAGGAAAGGAGAGGGATTTAAAGCTGTAAAGAAAGTGAAGTGAGGGGAGGTGAAGGGAAGGAAAGGGTAGATAGGGTAAAGGAACTGGAGGGAGAGGGAGTGGAAGGGAGAAGAGGGGTAGGGTATGGAGGTTTGAAGAGGGATAGGGAAGGGAAGGGAAGGGTAGATAGAGTAAAGGAAGGGAAGATAGTGGAGGGGAAGGGAGGAGAAGAGTAGAGTAGGGAATGGAAGGATACGTAGGGTAAAGAAAGGGAAGGGAGAGGGAGGATATAGGAGGGGAAGGGAGAAGAGGGGTATGGAAGGGAGGGGGAAGGATAGGTAGGGTAAAGGAAGGAGAGGGAGAGGTAGGGTAAAGGAAGGGAAGGAGAGTGACGAATAGGAGAATGTATAGGAGGGAAGAGAAGGAGGGATAAGGGATGGTAAAGCAGGGGAAGGGAGAGCAGGAATACAATATTAATGTATACAATATAATACAAACAGTAACAGAACTGTTGGTCATTTAGAGGCTGTTTTGATTCTATGGTGCTAACTACTATAATCTATTTCATCTCTTCTAACAACGGTGATATGTAAAATGGCAACATTGCATGCACAGCTCGTGATTGGCTGAACAAACATTGTCCTTAATCCTGGACTCGTTGATATAAACATCTAAATTAACCTTTCATTAACTTCATTGTATGATCCTGGGATGCAAAGAAAATTCTCATTTGTTATTTCATATATACAAATCATGTCCATCTGTTGCATTAACCATATAAACAGACACAGGAATGAAAAATTCAAATTCAAGTCGACCATTTATAAACGTAAACGAACATAGTACTTCAGTCAGTTTTGTTTCTCTAAGTTTTACTTAGATAAATAGATATCTGTCTTCATCGGTATTCTTAATAGGTATACTAATATTTATTGAATTAAAATGGCATGAAAATTGTTAAAATATAGCCAGAAATATGAAGTGAGCTTTTATTTCTATAGCTCATTTTACATATTTTAACTTTTACATGTCACCATTGTCAGACGAGATGAAATAGACTATAGAAGAGATAATGAATAAAGTACTACTACTACTAATACTAATGAATAAATTAATCCCTGCAACAAATATTGAACCATTACAAGAAAATGTTTTAAGTTTTAAAATTGGGGTTGTTATTGTTGTTGTTGTTGTAGTTGTTGTTGTTGTTGTTGTTGTTGTTGTTGTTGTTGTTGTTGTTGTTGTTGTAGTTGTTGTTGTAGTTGTAGTTGTAGTTGTAGTTGTAGTTGTAGTTGTAGTTGTAGTTGTAGTTGTAGTTGTAGTTGTAGTTGTAGTTGTAGTTGTAGTTGTAGTTGTAGTTGTAGTTGTAGTTGTAGTTGTAGTTGTAGTTGTAGTTGTAGTTGATGTTGTTCTGGACCAATTAAAGAATTAAAGGTGTAATACATTTATGGTTCATTGGAGCACTTTGATTCCTTTGAAGTATACCAGAAAACAGGACCACATTAACATAAATAATGGTGTTCTGTTGCTTGGAATAGTGTGGAGGAATCAGTTGCTCCAGATTTACCAACACTGTACTACTTCCCATTTAACTTCCTTTCTACCTGTTGGTATATTTCTAAAGCCACTTTATTTATTTAATAATATAAGTAACAAGGAAGCACTACCATCTTGTATTACCATTATAATGTTATATTTCATCCAATATAATTTATTGTATAATATAACATTGTGCAAAATCTGACAACTGTAATGACTTATCCCTTATTTATTATAGTATGAACACACACATACACACACACATATACCCAAACAGTATACACACGTATGTAATTAACACACACACATACACTAATAGTATACACACATACGTATTAACACACACACATAGTGAATGTTGACAGTAGTAATGACTCAACCTTTCCTTATCATGGTGTGAACACTTTTACTAAGTTGTATAGATTACTGAACAGGAAGAGATAGAGAGTTGTGTGTGCTGGCCTGCGTGCATGTGCCCTTGTGTGTACATCCGTGTGCGTGCGTCCGTGCGTGCCTGAGGGTGACACCTCTGCTCCTTTTGAGATCTCAAATGGTGTCAAACAGGGCTGTGTCCTTGCCCCAGTCCTGTTCAACCTATTCTTCACCTGTGTGTTGAACTATGCCCTCAGAGATATCGATAGAGGCATCTACATCAAGTACAGACTGGACGGCTCCTTGTTTGACCTACGCTGGCTGAGTGCCAAGAACAAAACAGTTGAGAGACTCGTGACAGAGGCACTGTTTGCTGACGATTGTGCCTTAATGGCACACACAGAAGCGGACCTTCAGCTCATTGTCAACAAATTTGCGGAAGCCTCCCGGCTCTTCGGCTTGACAATCAGTCTTGGAAAGACGGAGGTCCTCTACCAACCTTCACCTGCCTCACCAGAGCGTCATTCTCCTACCATCCTCATTGGAGACACTGCTCTGAAAACAGTTGAGCACTTTAAGTACCTTGGCAGTGTCATCTCCAGTGATGGCTCACTCGACAGGGAAATCTCTGCCAGAATCAGCAAGACCAGCCAGGCTCTTGGTCGTCTCCGTACTCGTGTGATGAACCACAAAAGTATCAAGTTAGCCACGAAAATCAAAATGTATAAAGCGGTCATCCTCACAAGTCTTCTCTATGGCTGTGAGACCTGGACACTGTACAGGAAACACACCAAGCAGCTTGAGCGTTTCCACATGAGATCCTTACGGTCGATCATGGGCATCAAGTGGCAAGACAGAGTGACCAACCTCGAAGTCCTGGATAGAGCGAGCCTGATCAGCATTGAAGCCTTTATATATACAGTACTCAGGGACATCTGTAACACAGTACATGTTTCCAATATTAATATACACCTTTATATGTACAGTACTCAGGGACATCTGTAACACAGTATATGTTTCCAATATTAATATACACCTTTATATGTAGTCCTCAGGGTCTGGCTGCACATCTGAAACAACAGGTGAAGTCTCACTGGACAAGTCCATCTGTGGTCTGGTGGTCACAAAGGAAAGGTAAGTAACACACACAGACAATACATCATCTATTTACTGGTCCATGTGTTATTATCCTTAGCCATTATCACTCTCTCCTTCAGATAATATATATCTGAAAGTGCATGATTCAGGGAAGGTTTAAGGAATGTACATAAAAACTTCACAAATAGAAGATCACAATAACTTCTTAAACTGTCATTTGGAATGACTATTAATTAATAAGAGTCAAGGTTAAACAAATTTTTTTTAGGGCTTGATCTTTCTGAATATCCAGCCTTCACACATGGGCAGCTCTATAGAGAACGTCTATATATTGACTCCAAACCAAAAGACAAAAACTGTTGTGTTCACTGAAGTTTTGCAATGAAAGTTTGACCATAACACAGTAAAGTCTTTGCTGTTTATGTTATATGCAGTTTTTGGTGTACATTCTTTACCCACCACACTACGACATCAACTTACAAAAACAAAACTTAAGAAAAGAAAAAAACGTGGCAGGTAAATGATTAAAGTAAAAACCTTGTATGTAAACCAAGATAAAAAAAAAAGAAGTAAAATCTATCGTTGTAACTCCTTATGGCACTGTACCTTCAAGTTGGGTTGTACCAGTGAAGCAGGCCGGGTACAGCGAGTTTAAAACAATATAAGGTAAGTCATTTTTCGAGTTTGTGAAACATAAATCTCCATAATGTATTTCATGACTTGGCAGATGTCACGTGATGACTCTACTTTTACCTCCGACTGTACAAGTTTCTTCACTGCACTGATCCCAATGGTATAGTGTGGAACTATAGGGCAACTATGAACTTTTCTACAATTTATTCGGGTTTGAGAAAGTGGTTTGGTTTATTGGATTTCATATTTCCATTGGTATAGATTAAGAGACCCTGTTAGGTAGTCAGAAAATTGGAGATAAATGAGTCCTTCAAATGTTGCCACCAAACACCATCTAATTATAGGATCTTGTTTCGTGGCATAGGCAGGAGGAATCCAAATCCACCAGATCTCATACACAATTACAGGGTCCCTTTATATACGAGTACTATCTTGGTAGTAAATGTATGACTGAGAACAGCACCCTGGTGAAGGTCACTTGTGATGGGTCTGTCTCCTGTGTATGTATGTATGTATGTGTGTATATGTGCTATCTTGGTAGTAAATGTATGACTGAGAACAGCACCCTGGTGAAGGACACTTGTGGTGGGTCTGTCTCTTGGAGGAAGTGGAAGGGTGTAACTCTTCTGTGTGTATGTGTATGTGTATATGTATGTATGTGTTTATATATGTATGTATGTGTGAATGTTTATATGTGTGTATAGAGAAAGATGTATATGTACTGTACATATATATGTATGTATGAAGGCTATGTATGAGTCTCGCTCCATCATTGGTGGAGTTTTGACATTCTCTTGGCGCTCTGCCTGCATTGTTGTTTGTGTTGTTTGTGTGTTGTTGTTTCTGGTGATTTTATCTGTTGTGGTTCTGTGTATTGTTTTGTTGTGATTCTTTATATGTTTGTGTGTGTCTGTGTCACTGGCTGATAGAGTGTTCAATTGTTTGTGTTTAGTTGTTTGCTTGCCAACTAATCCTTGCCTGGCCTAATGAAGAGCGTGGATTCCTGCTTGAAGGCCGACTTGGCAATGTCGGAGGACAACGAGTCTCCAGTTGAGTATCACTGGCCTGAGCTGCTCTCACACAACCCTCCCCACCTCTCCTCGGTCACTCCGCTGCTCAGGTTGCAGCCGTCCACCTCATCAACCTCTATCAAGCGACCAGTTAGAGCCTCGTCCGATTCCTCGCAGGATTCCTATGGTGTGGACTGTTTGCCTCTGGCTGCCAAGACTGCAAAGTTTGCTCCAGCTGTGCACGACGTACCTTCTCTGCCTCACCCTGCTGTTTCTACTTTGTATACCCATTTCTTGCCCTCGTCTAACCTTCCTGCTTTTATCCCGAGAGATACATATGTGACATCCCATGTAGATTTACGTCACAATGGTACAGTTGACACACTCGCAAAGAAAGCCTGCCATCTGCCTCCTCGTGGTGTTGGACGTCCTCTCTCCCTGACCTCTATAGAATCCGCTCTGCCGCTCTTCTCCCTGTACAGCGACGCAGGGATGCAGTGAGGCCCTCAGCATCTCCATCACCTGCTACGAGTCTGTCTGCCATCACATATATTTCAACCGTCGTCAAAGCGTAATGATTCATGAGCACAATGTAGTCACTGTTCGTTTAAGGCTTGGCTACCGGCCACCATGGCAGGTTGCTGGGATGCAGGGTGAGCCTCCTTTCACTGAGTGTCGCTTGTGTCAAGCGCCTCGTGGTAATAGTAAATAGCCTGGCCTGTCCCACTGTCCAACACTTGCTGCCCCGGAGCCTACCACTTGATGTGGTTTGTTGACATCTGCTGAACCACCAGGTGTTAGAGGAACTTCTGGTGCATCATCCTCGTTTTGGTGGATTTAAGTAGGTCATATGTAAATATTTGTCTGAATTCTCGTGTTTCATTCTATTATATCATCGTTATGTGTGTGTGTGTATGCGTGACTGTAATAATTGGATTTTCATGGGTCCCAAGTATGTTGCTCTACGATCTTGTGTGTTTGTGTGTTTGTGACTATGTCTGTAGCTTTGCGGTCTACAGGTCTCGAAAAAAAAAATGCAGATGTTCTGAAGTCTTTCAATATATTGTTCAGGACTCACACCCACTTCTGGTTTAGCATCTCTAAATTTGACCCTATAACCGTCCTCACTCTAGTTAAATTTGTTCAACACTGCATTTTTAACCTGATTGCAGTCCAAGGCCTATGTATTTGAAAGCCTTGAGTACACGCTGAGAGCTGTACCCGTCAACAGAGTACTTAGTACAGTTGGCTGGAGTATCGTTGGCCGGATTGTAATATTAATGCCGAGGATTGTCTCGAGCTGAACGATAGGCCATCATGGGCTGTATCAGGTCTGCAGGTAGAGGTTGACCATCTCTTGCAGGCAGGATTCCATTATTAATTCCGGGTATGTTCACGGTCCACACAATAGGCCTCTGTGGGCCGGATGTTACCTGCTCCTACTCTAAATATAACCTGATGGACATGTTATTTATGACTCATATGTTACTTACTATTTACCTTTCTTTGCTGGACCAGTTATACTCTGATCTTTTCTTTGCCAGTCATGTTGTTTACAAGTTATTTGTCTCCCAGACACAACTTTAACTTCGTTGTACCGCCCATTCATAGATGCTTTATGCAAGAAAGTTTTATACTAAGGTGTTGACAATAACACTCTGTTCTTAGTTCAGGAGAGAGAGATAGAGATAAAGAGAGAGAGAAAAAGAAAGAGAAATTGTTTATATGTGTATGTGACAGGAAACGTGTGTGTGTGTGTGTTGGGTTCGTACTATCCCTATCGTTGACTGATGTGTTATCATTGCCAATGCTTTTTTAATTCTGACTTCATCAGATGTTTGTGGTGAAAGTTGTAGTACAAATGCCCTTAGCACACCCGGTACACCCAATACCAACACTTACTGTATAATATTATGTCCTGTCTCGTCTGAAATAAACTTTGATATACAAATTTAGGAATTGGTGATTCCTGTAATTAGATAATAAGCATAATAAACTCTGAATATCAGAGAGTTAAACAGCAAAATCATTGATCATTAAATCCCTTCAAGACTAACTTGAACTATTGCTTGTAGGTATAAATTCTTCTTTGATTAATGTGCGTGTGTGTGTGTGTGTGTGTGTGTGTGTGTGTGTGTGTGTGTGTGTGCCAATTTGAAATGCCTATATTTCTCCCTAGATATAGAAAAGTTGTTTTGTAATTGTTACACAAATATGGAACACTTCTCAGGCGTAAAATAAAATATACCTCATTGCTTTACAGAAGGTATGAACACAATAATTTACAAAGGATTAAGTTGTTCGCAGTACACTGGAGTTCATTATCTGATATGTTTTATCTCTTCCTTCACTGTCCCGACGAATGACGCCATGACACTTCCTGTGTGCTTGTCTGTATGTGTGTTTGCTCACTACTGGATCAGAATCTATCTTGTAGTGTTGTGTTTGTGTATATCTTGTAGTGTTGTGTTTATCAAGTTTATTATCAAGAAGAACTTTCTACATATTGGGTAAAGTTGTTACTATTAATTAAATCCTGCACTCGACTATTTTGGATTGTCTTCCTTTGAAATGCTTTGTATTTCTTCATAATCTCTCCCTCTCTTTATCACTTCCTATCTTTCCTCTCCCATATTCTTTGGTCAGGTTTCTTCTGTGGCAACATTGTTTTCTGTAGTGAACAGTTGCACCTTGCAATGCTCCCTCAATTCTTCTTTGAGTAATAATAGGTACACTTGGACATTGTGAACCAACACTACCAACATTAACCATCACATTTGTAACACCTCCATTTTATTTATGTTATTTAGGATGTTTTTTTAATTAATGTATAATTACTAGCTTCACTCTCCATAAATACCAGCATTTCTTTCTGGTAACTTACTTAGAAAATTAGTTGAGTGAGGGATGGAGTCCCAATAAAAGGACGTGATATTTTCGTTGGCGGAACAATACTTGTAAGCAATCTTAGGAATAATTGTATGCTATGTGGTTGAGGATAAGAGATAATGGATTGTAGTATTAAAATAGGTTAAATAATCATTAGTTGTAACTAAGAAATATATCAGGGAGGAAGGAATACTTAATATAATAGAAAAATGTAGCAGGAGGAACTAGTTTGTGTCCGTGTAGAAGCAGGGACTGGGGGAAAGGCGAGGCGAGAATGAGTGGGGGCAAGGATCCACAGTCAGTCTCTCTTCGTCTTCCACTGGGAAAAGGTAACTACTAAAATAGCTGCTACAAAGTGATTTCACGTGTTAATATTGAGGTAAATATTTATTATACATTTGATAGTGATTATTAATGAGTCTCTCTTCGTCTTCCACTGGGAAAAGCCATATAGCACATTCCGGCAAGGCATAGCAATATTAATACTGGTGTACAAAACTAATATAAATACTTAGGAGAATTGCTGGCATAGTCAAAGAAATCTAGAGTAACATTTGTTTCGGCCATATTTTTTTTTGATACTATTATATATATGTATGTTTTTTTTTATATAACTATTGTATGTATATGGGGATGTATTTTTTTTTTATTGATGGGGGGGAGTAAGTAAATTGTTTTTTTTTATTATTATCTGTTTGTTTAGTGCTGTTCCCAAGCGAAACTCGGAATTATTCCAGTTCTAGGGGCAGCGGGAGTAGGATTCAGGGAGGGGGGATTGAAGGTTAGGGAGTATATATATATTTTTTTTTTATGAAAATGAATGATAATAAATTAAATAATAAGTAGTTGAGTTTTCCGTTACCGTATACATACTAATAGACTGTGTCCATACTTAGACATTTTTGACTTGATTTAAGACATTGATCGAACCCCCGTTAGAGTAATTCTGGGTTGCTTACACACGTGCCTGGGGTTCAAGCTACGTTACCCACCCAGTGTGTGGTAGCTTGGTTCCTGTGGTCAACCTGTGGTTTGGTGGTGTCAGCGTTTACTGACGAGGAACTGGACTTGCCTTTGTATGATTTTTTTTTCTTTGGTATTCGCAAGGCAAGTTCAGTCCTCAGTCCTTTTTTTTCCCAGACCGGGTTGATCAAGTATAGGATAGAGTATCATACACTGGTGTGTCATTTTTTTTTTATTGTAAAAGGCCGTGTTTTTTTTATCCTCCTCCAGTAGAGTAAGGGGGGTAAAAATAGCGACGTTACACATTATCAGCTAATATTTTAATATTTAATATTGATCATAATAAGTTGCTGGAGACCAGTTTAGTTTTAATAGATATAATAATGACAATATTAGGAATGTATAGTAAGTCCCTGGCTGGTACAGTGGTAAGGTGTTGGCGTTGGCAGATGGAGCCTCGCACAGGTCCGTGAGTTTAAAACTGTTTACTGAGGGTTTACTACCATGGCTGGGTACCATGGTGGGGAGTTGGGCTGGCCTGGCTCACGTTCACCAGAGTATACCATCACAGATACATACCACAACTCAAACCCTTTTTATTTATTGTTTTAACATTCTATGGTGAAATGGTAAACTAATATTAACATTGACAAGTGTTCCACAAAGAACATATTATAACCTGATTATTATACCACCTGAGTTTGTCATGAGAGAAAAAGATGATTACTTATATCATTATATTCTACTTAAGTATTAATTAACATTTTAGTATGAACATAATACTCCTTGCATGTAGTAGGTCTGTTCTTTTAAATCACTGTTTATAATATGACACTCTTATTCTTATATTTTCTGTCAGTAACATCATTTATTTTAGATAAAAATAGTTTATATTTCTTACTGTTATAGCAAAGTGATGGAAGGTTCAACTCTCTCTCTCTCTCTCTCTCTCTCTCTCTCTCTCTCTCTCTCTCTCTCTCTTTTATGACAGTGGAAATTTCCTGATAAAATGCAAATGATAAATATATTAATTTTTGTGGGTACATCCTGTCGTATATACTGTGGAATGGAGGGTAGGGTGTGTGAAGGGAAGGATGGAGGGTAGGGTGTGTGAGGGGAAGGATGGAGGGTAGGGTGTGTGAAGGGAAGGATGGAGGGTAGGGTGTGTGAAGGGAAGGATGAAGGGTAGGGTGTGTGAGGGGAAGGATGGAAGGTAGGGTGTGTGAGGGGAAGGATGAAGGGTAGGGTGTGTGAGGGGAAGGATGGAGGGTAGGGTGTGTGAGGGGAAGGAGAGGGGACAGATAGAGGTTTGGGAGGGAAGGATGAGGTAAGCGTTAGGAGGAGAAGGAAGAGGAGGATGGTAAAGAAGAGGAAAGGAATTTGAAGCTGTGAAGGAAGGGAGGGGAGGGGAGGCGAAGGGAGGAGTGATGTTGGGAAGGGAAGGAGAGGGTAGATAGGGTAACGGATGGGGAGGGAGAGGGAGGGTACAGGAGAGATAGAGAATTGAGGGAAGAAGGGAAGGGTAGGTAGTGTAAAAGAAAGGAGGGAAAGGGAGGGGTAGGTAGAAGAGTGTTATGGAAGGGAGGTTTGAAGAGGAGTAGGGAAGGGAGGGAAGGATAGATAGAGTAAAGGAAGGGAAGGGAGAGGGAGGGTTAGTGAGAAGAAGGGTAGGGATTGTTGTTGTTGTTTGGTTTACCAACACCACCAGAAATAAGGGGGGGGGGGTGTTGGAGTGAGCCTTTGCCTTTGGCGGCTCACCAGTGAGGCTACTCTGAGGTGACTATTACCTTGGTGGTGGATAGGTAGTGAACACCACCACCACCAGTGTAGCTGTTGGTGTCTTAGAAATAAGGTGAGATGCCGTGACTGGTGCCTCAGGAACAGTATGGTGAGGTAAGACAGGATGACCCTGTCTAATACTAGCAGTGACAGGACAGTTAAGGAGATAGTGTAGTAATGGGAGGGTGATCTCAACATCACAATGGCTGCACCTCTCTTCAGTGGCAGGGTTGAGTATTTGTACTTTACACCTATTCTATGGAGAGATGTGCGAACATGTGATGGGATGGTTCTTGATACAGTCAGAGGCTGATACTGTGTGGTATTTATATACCATGTAGCTGATGGAGATGCTGCTGCTATACACTCTTTATGTTTTTCTTTAGACAGAAGGTGAACATTTCTTTTGCAGATCTGCTTTGTCTGTGTGAGGCTTAGGCTTATTTGGAGATCCACTGATCGTCTTTTTGTGGCATATTTGGCTGCTGTGTCAGCCTGCTGCTCAGTACCAACAATGCCAACATGACTGGGGATCCAGTTGAGAATTATGTGTTTCTTTTGTCTGTGAAGGTGTTGAGTTAGAGAGTGAATGTGTGTTATAAGCTGTATATTGTCACTTGGTTGACTGTGGGCGAGTGCTTGAATGGAGGTTTTGGAGTTTGTATGTAGAACAATATGTGTGTTGGGTTGACTCAAAGCATGCCTGAGAGCTCCTGCTATGGCGGTGAGTTCTGTCTGAAGGGTAGAACATCCGTCAGAAAGTCTCCATTGCTTGATGACATTCTGACAGACAAAGGCAGCACCTGCAGTGTTGTTAGTAGAGTGAGTGTACTGATCCATCAGTGTAGTAGGTGAGGGCTTCTGATGGTGTGATCCTATCAATATACATTAGAGCTTCTTGACACAGATGAGGTGGAGGACATTGTACCTTAGGGAGTGTAGGCAAGAAGGTATGAAACTGAATGGGGGGAGGGGCCCAGGGTGCTGGGATGATGTATTTGGGATGTGATGCATCCTCTCCTTTGTCAATGAGGATCTGCTTGGTTTTCATAGCGATCAGTGCTTTTGCAGCATGATATGTCCAGGTGCAGCGCGGGGGTTCATCAGAGTTGCCTAGGTGTTATACTAACTACCTTCCTGTCAGGTACAGAAGTGTTGAGATGCACCATCTTGGCAATTGTACAGGCAGTATGTTGTTTAATGTGTACCTCTAGTGGTAAGGTGCTTGTTTCAATCTGAAGGTTATTGAGTTTGGTCCACTTAGGTGCTTTCAAGATCACTCTGAGGGCATTATTTTGAAGGACTTCAAGTCTTCACAATTGGTTTTGTCCGAGTGATATAATAAGACAAGAGACACAGTAGTCAACTAGTGATCGGATGGCATGTGTATAGAAAACTCTGAGAACATTATAGCTGGCCCCTCCTGACAACCGAGTGATTGCATGCATCACCCTGTTTCTTGTGAAAGCACGATCCCTCAGGTATGTAATATGAGCTCTGAAAGTGAGTGGAGAGTCAACAAACACACCAAGGTACTGATGATACCTAACCCACTCAATATCAATACCAGACATGGAGAGTCTTTGATCTGATATCTGATTAACCATAGGCTTAGGTCACTGCAGCAATGAGTGCTGCCATTCCCTGCGAGCCTGTAAATCCTCCTGTTGTCATATTTCATCCCTGTTCATCATCAGTTGTACGAGACGGTGATTCTGCCATCTCGGGAGTAGTCTGTTTGTTGGTTCGTACGCTGCTATGTAGCTGCTATGTGTGGACGGAGTGTAATATTGCGTGTGTGTGTGTGTGTGTGTGTGTGTGTATACAGAGGCTATTATTATTAATGTTTATATTACAGACATGATGTGTGGACTGAGTGTAATATTGGTGATGGTGGTGATGGTGTTGGCTCTCACACCATCTATTGATGCTCGTATACGTACTGGTAAATTGGGTCATTATTATTTGTTTGTTACTATTTATGTGTGTAATAATAATAATAATAATAATAATAATAAACGGTTTATTGAAATAGCAGCCATAAGGCTGAAAATACACAGTACATTATATGATGATTGATGAGAAGGGTTTTATATATACAACAATGAAATGAGATAAAGATATAGCATTATTTGTTATTGATGATTCTGACCATAGTGGGTATGGGGCTGTTTTTGTAGCGGTCAGTACGTGCTCTTATCGGCTTTAAGATGTTGTTGTGCCTCGTAGATTGTCGTGGTGGGGGAAGGGAAGGTGGAAGCATATCACAATGTCTCGGGTTTCTTAGCAGCCCAATGCTAAATCGTCGCAGAGTATCTTGGTGTACAGTTTCGAGGGAGACCATGCCGAGGGTGATAAGGGCCTCACTGTATGTAGTATAATCTGCCCCCAGTATTATACGACAAGCCCTTTTCTGTACTCGTTCAAGCTGTTTCTTCTGTGTGGTATTAATGGAGGGGAACCAGCTAGGGGAGCCATAGGTGAGTTTGGGTAGTATGAACATGTGATATATACTCCTCAGTTCACACTGTGGTGTACCGAGGGACTTCAGCCTTCTCAGCATGTACAGACGATAAGAGGCAGACTGGGTAGTGGTGGTAATATGATGCTTCCAGTCCAACTTGCTGTCCAGTGTAATTCCCAGGATTTTAGTCTTCTCCACAACCTGGAGTGGGTGTCCCCCCAGTGTGACTGTTGGTGGCGGTACAGGTGTGGTAGAAGTGTGAAGATGCATCACCACTGTCTTATTGTGATTGATGCTGACGTTGTTGGCTTATGTCCAGGCTTGTAGGTTGTCGAGTTGTTGTTGTAGTAGGTGGTAGTCAGGTGCAGTGTTGTCCACTACAACTCCCACAGTGGAGTCATCCACATACTTCCACCGCTGTGTGTTAGTCAGTGCATCATTGATGAGGATAATGAAGCACAGAGGTCCCATTCTTGTTCCTTGCGGGACGCCACACTTCAGTGTTTGTGGGCTAGATATTGCACCTTGATATCTTACCACCTGCTGCCGATCACTGAGAAAATCTGCCAACCATGCCACCAAGCCTGGCTCCATCCCAATACCAAGTGCCTTATTTATTATTATATTATGATCCACTAGGTCAAATGCCTTTTTAAAGTCAATAAAAGTTAGTATTACTGAGGTCTTCCTTTGCTCTAAGTTCTTATATACAAAGTCAAGTAGGCTAATAAGGCAATGTGTGGTGGAGGATGATTTTATATTGCCAAACTGCTGGCTATCAATGACATTTTTAATACTAGCTGAGGCCCAATAAAATACAAAACTTTCACACAAAAGGTTGGGGAGGGGAGTGATAGCAATGGGTCTCAATTGATCAAAAGATTGGGGATTATTGACTTTAGGTATTGGTGTGACATAAACTGTCTTCCAATCTGTGGGTACTTTAAGCTGACTTAAGGATGCATTAATAATAGAGCAGAGAGGGATGGCAAGCTCAACAGCAAACTCTTTATACAATTTAATAGGAAGATCAATGGGAGTGGTGGAGCGTTTGAGTTTAAATTCTGACAGTTTCTTGGCAACCTGATACTCTTGGACTGTGGGTGGCTGAAGGGAGGGGAGGTAGGCAGGTAGTTGGGATGGGTCAAACTCGGGTAAACTTTGACATATGGTCGCGAAGTGGTCATTGAGGCGGCCTGCTGTTTCCTCACTGGTATGTCCGTTAGTACAGGGGAGGGAGGGTGAGTGTTTACGCATCCCACACACATCTTTAATTTTACTATACCACTGGCTGATGTTGGTTTCCTTTAGTTGTTGTATTTTTGTAGGGTAGTGTCTCAGTTTGGCTGTCTTGATATCCCTAATGACTCTGTTGCGAAGCCTGTTATATCTTGCCTTGTCGGTGTAGAAGGCTTTGTTGCGTTGTTTGATGAGTCTTTTTATTTTGGTGGTAATCCATGGCATATCCGATGGGTGAACTGTCGTCGAGTTTTCTGGGAAAAAATGGTGATATACTTGATTGATGGTGGTGGAATAATTCTCCCATTTGGTGTCAACATCACTGACAGTCAATACCTCAGTCCAAGGATAATGTACCAACCACTGTCCAAATTCTCTTATCGATGAGTCAGGTATGGGTCTATACTTCCTGATGGTGGGAGGCTGGTGATGGGTGGTGGTGGGGGTGGGAGTCCACAGGATGGAGAGGTGGGTACTCTTCCCCACTGGTGGTAAGGGTTGTGGTGGGAGGTATTGGTCTGACAGGTCGGTGACAATCTTGTCTAGGACACTCTGGTTGTGGGTTGGGAAATCAACAACTTGGGTGAGGGATAGTGCATTTTCTAGTACTTCAGTGTTGATTTCATTGAAGTCACCACATATTACAAATTTTGCTGATGGATATCTAATTTTGAGGATGTCACATGTGTTAATAATATGTTCTATCAGCACTACTTGGGATGGTGCACGTGGTGGATGGTAAATTAGGCAGTAGATAATGGAGGCAGTGAGTCTCGGGTGACATGGAGGTGTTAACTTGACCCACAGGACCTCAATTCCCTCTGGGATATCTACAATCAGGTGTTGGGGGCAGTATTTATCCCTAGCAAATAAGGCTAACCCACCACCACGTTTGTTTTCTCTAAGTTGGTGGAAGAGAATAAAGTTTTCTATATAGCACAGTTCGGGTACGATTTGCCATGCTTCTGTAATACAAACAACATCAGCACTATTGGTATTCACAGCCAACACAAGTTCGTCCACCTTATTTGATAATGAGGTCACATTTGACAAGAATAATCTGGGCAAGTCAAACCACTGGAGAGGCACTTCAATATAGTTCTTGGTCTTTTCAGTAACTGTTTGTTTCTGTTTTCTGTTAGATGTAATAACTCGTATCACTCGTATGGGTCTTTGTTTGTTTCTGCCTGCTTACAACCCCTGCTGTGAAAGAGTGCCAGGGTTTTTAGGCGGGTAATAACTTCACCAGGAGGGTAGGCAGCTCGGTGTTTGAGTTGGTAAAGAGTCCCACGGGAATAACGGTGTATAACATTATGGTCGTTCATAACTGTTGTTATTGATTCACTGACCGAGTCTGTACTTCTATTCACTGTGCACTGTAGGAGTTTGTAAGTAGTGAAGTTCTTGAGTGATGAGTGTAGTGAAGGGTAAGGAGATGAGTGGTGATGAGAGGTCAACAAAACTGACCTTGGCTGCCCCAGGGAGCGCCTAAACCTGTGACTGACCCTCACGGTGTCAAATCACAGTGTGTGTGTGTGTGTGTGTGCAAATAAGAGAAAGGAAGGAAGAAGTGTGTGTGTGTGTATGTGTGTGCGAGTTTGCAAAAACAATAGACAGAAAAGAGGAAGTGTGTGTGTGTGTGTGTGTGTGTGTGTGTGTGTGTGTGTGTGTGTGCAAAGAAGAGAAAGAAAGGAAGAAGTGTGTGTGTGTGTGTGTGTGTGTGTGTGTGTGTGTGTGTGTGTGTGTGTGTGAGTTTGCAAAAAAAAAAAAATAGACAGAAAAGAGGAAGTGTGTGTGTGTGTGTGTGTACTAAAATTAGAGAGAGAGGAAAGGGGATGTGTGTGTAAGAAAGAGAGAAGGAGGAATAAATGTGTGTGTGAAAAAGGTGAAAGAAGGAATAAGTGTGTGTGTGTGTGTGTGTGTGTGTGTGTGTGTGTGTACAAAAGAGAGAAAAAGAAGGAATAAATGTGTGTGTGTGTGTGTGTGTGTGTGTGTGTGTGTGTGTGTGTGTGTGTGTGCGACAGACATACAAACAGTGTTGTGATTTAAAATTACCCACAATTATTAAAATTACTCAATATTAAAATTACCCAATATAAAATTTACCCAATATAAAATTTACCCAATATTAAAAATACCCCATATAAAAAATTACCCCATATAAAAATTACCCAATATTATAATTAGCCACAAATGAAGGAACAGTAGGAATAGAGAGAAAGTAAAGGGAATAAGGACACGAAGGAAAACAAGTGAAAAAAGAGATAGAGGGGTAATGAGAAGAGAAAGTACATGGGTAGAGAATGGAGGAGAAAAATAAGGAGGAGAAAGAGAGATAATTTAGGATGGAGGATAGGAGAGAAAATGGAGAGAAAGAGTAAAGAAAGGAAGGAGGAAAGAAGAAAAGAATGGTGAACAGGAGATAGAGAAGAATGGAAGAAATGAGGAAAGGAGAGATGAATGGAGAGGAGATAGGGAAGGAAGGAAGGAAGATAGAGGAGATGAATGGAGAAAGGAGATAGGGAAGGAAAAAAAACGAAGATGGAAAGGAAAAATAATAGAGGAAAGGAGAGATAGAAGATTGGTGAGATGGAGCAGATACCTTGATATAAATAATAATCCACTATTACCCATGAGAGAGAGAGAGAGAGAGAGAGAGAGAGAGAGAGAGAGAGAGAGAGAGAGAGAGAGAGAGAGAGAGAGAGAGAGAGAGAGAGAGAGAGAGAGAGAGAGAGAGAGAGAGAGAGAGAGAGAGAGAGAGAGAGAGAGAGAGAGAGAGAGAGAAAAAAAACATCACTTACAACTTTCCTCTCTCACCAGAATGTCCCGCCTACAACCAGTCATCCCTAGTGCCTCAACAACCATTAGAGATGAACAAAATCGGTGAAGGTGTCCTGGAGACTCGCTTTCAGTTGTTGTCTCCACCTGATAATAATACCACGTGGGGGACAAGTCTCCACATCATGAATCAAGAGGATAAACAAACTCTGGCAAGACTTAACATTGATCACATTACCGGACCTCATAACCAAGTCAACATCAAGTGTTCCTGTACTAGTGAAGATGATATTTCCAGTGTTAAAACCATCACAGGACCAGATGTCATCACCAAGGTAGCACTTCAAGACTTTCTGAAGCTTAGAATTGGGTGTTGGCATCTGTACTACAACACGTACTTCAAGATGACCTTCCCATTGTCATTCACCCACTACAAGTGGAAAAAACAACCTAAACATCTCAAGAAGAAGGTCAGTTGTTTTCTTTATTAGCAATTCATGCATGTAAAATGATGGCAATTATTACCAAAACCTGACCTAACCTAACCTAGCCTAGCCAACTCTAATCTAACCATACCTAACTTAACCTAAACTAACCTAACCAAACCTAATCTATCCTAACCAAACCTTATCTAACCAAAGTTAATCAAACCTAACCTAACATGAAGTAACTTAACCAAACCTTACCTAACCAAATCTAATCTAACTTAACTTACAGTAACTTAACCTAACTAACCTTGCTGTAACCTAACCTACAGTAACCTAACTTAACCTAACTATTACCAGATGAATGAATATAATAATGATGTAAATAATGATGTGTGTTATTATTTCAGGGAGGAGAGTGTTGGGTGGAGTTGTCGGCTAACAATGATGATGAGGAGGAGAAGAACCAGAAGTTGATGGAATACAAGTGTCCCTACGACCTACCAGAGTTCCCACAACTCCAACTGACAGTCAAGTGTCCAGATAATGTTGAACAATGTGCAACCATCAACTTCTGCAACACCGGTTAGTCTAATCCATCAACTTATGTTTATATTGTTTAATTAAATTATATACTATATTAGTATTATATTGAATGTCAGAGAAGGATTTTTATAGCACTAATAATGAATAAAAATTTATTGACAACGAACATTTAAATATCAATATAAGACAATTTCAGCACGTAACACCAAGGTAAGGAGGTTATACACTTGTGGTACATTGGAGTGGTCACACACACACACAAACACACACACACAACATCCACTAATTTATCACACACACACATACACACACACACACAACATCCACTAATTTGTCACACACACACCTGAAGGTCCTGAAAGTAGATCGGGAGCTATGGGCTCCCAGGACAAGGCGAAGCCTCCTCCTCCTCGATGGCGATGTTGATCTCGTTGGAGCGTAGATAGCGCAGCTGCGCGTCGATGCTGTTGTTCTCGGCTGCGTTGCGGTAATGGTCAATATTTGGTTGGTCTTGGACTTGTCGAATTAAATTATCTAGTCTCTTTTTGAAGACTTCGGTTTTCACACCCGTCAGGTTGCGTAGTTGTTTTGTCAGTGCATTAAACAGTCTAGGCCCAACAACGGTCAGCGAGTGGTGCCTGAGTGTGGTCAGCCGTCCGGCACGAAAGTTAATCTTGGGTGGCACACATGTTAGTCCACGGCGGGGATGATTGTGGATGACGATGCCGATGTGGGCTACTGTGAGTACAGACGTTCGGAACAAGGTTGTTGGC
>JAWZYT010000488.1:5000-45000 GCA_034508575.1 Petrolisthes manimaculis | reverse complement strand
CTTAATTAAGGTGGTACTGTAATTCATTTTTGGTACATTGGAGTGCCTTAATCCCTCCAAAGTATGCTAGGAAACAGGACCAGAAGAGCAAGAATAATGGTGTTCTGTTGCTTGGAATTATTTGGAGGATTCAGTTGCTCCAGATTTACCAACACAAAATTTCCCCCTTAATAGTAAGGCCCGTATTTTTAAAACATTTGAGGGCCCTTACTGGAGCTCTATGAACCCTCCAAGTAATCCAGGCCACATAACGCTTCAGTGTTTCGAATAGGGAATCTGTTGCCTGGAGTAGTTTGGAGGGTTCATAGAGCTCCAGTAAGGGCCCTCAAATGTTTTAAAACTACGGGTGTAAGGTTAATACTATGTTGGTAGGAGGCTTGAAACTAACTGTAGCTGTCGGCTCATTTATTTCTTCATCAGCCACAATTAGTCGTTTCTGTAAATCCTTTATTTCCTCACACTACAAACATAATTCTAAAGGGACTAATAAGGCCCGTAGTTTTAAAACATTTGAGGGCCCTTACTGGAGCTCTATGAATTCTCCAAACTACTCCAGGCAACAGATTCCCTATTAGAAACACTGAAGCGTTCTGTGGTCTAGATTATTTGGAGGGTTCATAAAGCTCCAGTAAGGGCCCTCAAATTTATTTTAATCTACGGGCCTAAGTCCTATATACATGTTCCTAAAAGAAACCCACCAACAAGCATACTTCACTGAGCCCGATATATACATTGGAATACATGTTAGTTGGGAATGCTCTGCCATGTGATACTGATAAACATAAACACCTACTCTAATACACACTAATGTCACAAATCAATTATCCTACTTTGTTTAATCATTATGAACACTTAAATCCAACAGATTGTGTATGAATTCTTGTGGCCAATAGTACAGTCGTGAGCTAATGGAACGGACACACTTGAAACGGGCCCCGCACTGATGAGTATAAGGTAAAATGTGTAGTGGTGTGAGCTGCCTAATGCTTGATGTGGGGTTCGTTTCAAGTGTGTCCCTTCCATCAGCTCACGACTGTACATCAACTAATAAATGTTCACATAATTCCCAAACATCCCAATTTTACTCAACTCATTCACTCACTTAATTAAGGGGGAAGTACAGTGTTGGTAAATCTGGAGTAAATGATTCCTTCAAACTGGTCCAAGCAATAGAACACCATTATTTTTGTTAATCTGGTCCTGTTTCCTGGCATATTTTATTGGAATCAAGGCACTCCAATGTAGCAAAAGTATACTCTCCCCTTAACAAAATTATTAATAATCCAAACCTACTCATATCTTACACAAAAATGCATGGACAACACAAACTCTTGAACGAAAATATCAGGTTTATGTATCAACACTTCTTAGCACAGTAATATTACAATCACAGAAAACTTTGTATAATACATACCTTTCTACCGGCAGGCGCTAACTCCAAGCACAGGTCCATTAAAATCCAAAATTCACAGTCTGCTGGTACAGTCGCCAGTAATGCTGCGTGGTACAGGGGCTCACATATGTAAGAGATTCAATTGATATAGTTCCTTAAGCAACAAAGTTACTTCATGTACTAGTGTATCGAGGATATTTACTCTCACACACGTGGATTGTTTCGAGCTAAATAATGACAGTGGTGCTATATATCTGATTATGTGTGAGCCCCTGTCCACGCGGCAGTGCTGGCAAGTGTACCTTATCTCAAACTCCTGGTGGTCTGAGAGTGACTAACTGCCGGCTTCCAGAGAAGCGTCCACATCAGGTGTGATGAACCACCTAAACCCATGGTGAATCACTTGGGTTTCGTAAGGGAAGCCCCTTGTAAACACTGGCCTATACCCATATACAATAATTACTGATCGCTGCTTGAGATCACACAAATCTTACCGAAAATAAAAGAAAGACTAAAAAGAGGCAATATGATTATCATGTACAAATATGACACATAAAAAGAAAACATACATATAGTTCCTTGTTATATATAATTATATTATTTATCTAACATTAAACATAGGCTTCAGTTTAAATCTTACTGCATTGTTTTCTCACTCCTTGCTTTCCCTTTTAAATTGATATTTCTTCCTTCCTTAGATTGATTCCTATACTACTACTACTTTCCCTCCCTCATAACTTGATTTTCAGAATTAATGTTCTTCCCGTCCTTTCTTCCTTCGGGATGCCTCTTTCTATTGCTCCTTACTTGTCTTTCTGAATAAATACCCTACCCTCCGTTCCTTCTATTGATTAGAATTATATATACTGCCTAAATATCTCCATCTTTGCTTGCCATTCTGATTAATTAAGTATCATTCTCATCCGTCCTTCCTTGGGTTTATTTTACATGCATCATTCTTTCTCTCATCGGCTACTTTTCTCCCTTCCTTCCTTCCTTGCACCTTCTCTCGCTTCTTACTTTCCTTTCTCAATAATTAATCATCTTTTCTATCCTTCATTCGTGCTGAGGCCCGTAGTTTAAAAACAATTGAGGGCCCTTACTGGAGCTTTGTGAATCCTCCAAAATAATCCAGGCCACAGAACCCTTCAGTATTTCTAATTGGGAATCTGTTGCCCGGAGTAGTTTGGAGAATTCATGGAGCTCCAGTAAGGGCCCTTAATTTTTTTTAAAATTACGGGCTTGAATCCTAGTATCTCCGTCTCGCCTTCCTTGCCTCCTTCTCCAGTCCTTCAGGGCACGAGTTCCTTCCCTCACCTGATGAAAGAGGAAAGATGGCACAAGTTGAGATGACATGATGATTAGTATTTCTATTTTTTTACCTTTTTCATGCATTGAGAAAGGTGAGGCCTCAAGCTAACACCCGTAGTTAAAAAAAAATTGAGGGCCCTTACTGGAGCTCTATGAATTCTCCAAACTACTCCAGGCAACAGATTCCCTATTAGAAACACTGAAGGGTTCTGTGGCCTGGATTATTTGGAGGGTTCATAGAGCTCCATTAAGGGCCCTCAATTTTCTTTAAACTACGGGCCTAAGAATCCTATTTATTAAAGGTCCTCATCAGCAAATAATTTGGGAACTGGTGTCTTGGAAGCGTGGTATTATAAAGTAGTTTTCACAACAACATGACATTATATTATGTATTTTTACTATTAAAAATTATTCCATTAAGTATAATTACTGAACCATGTTATGTAAGCCAGTTTTGCTTTTGTCTAGATTGGCATTATTTGTTGTGCAAGTGTAGCCTCGTTTTGGTGGATTTAAGTAGGTCATAATGTAATTATTTGCCTGCGTGCTTGTCTTTCATTCTGCTATGTTTTCAAGAGGTGTGTGTGTGTGTGTGTGTGTGTGTGTGTGTGTGTGTAGTAATTTGATTCTCATGGGTTCTGTCTACTTGTACGTATAGTTGCATGCCTCTTGATTGACGCTACGGCGCAATTAATTAAAAAAAAAAAGTGTAGCCTAGTGAGTTTTCCATGCCTGGTTCGACCATCTCTGCAGCGACGGCAGCAGCAGGCAGACATCGTCACCGTTTGCACGAAGACTGTTGTTGCCCCAGCTGCCCAAGGACTAGTTCGTCTGTCCCACATCCTCCAAGACATCTTCAGAAGAAATGGCTTGCCACCGATCACCATTTCTCCTGATCTACAACCACCACAACCACCACCACCACCACCACTACCACCACCACTACCACTACATCTACCATCACCACCACTACCACCACCACCACCACCACCACCACCACCAGCACCACAACCACTACCACTACCACTACCACTACCATCACCACAACCACCACCACCACCACCACCACTACCACCACCACCACCATTACCACAACCACTACCACCACCACCACCAAGAAGGCAGGACGAGGGAGGAGCAGAGTAGACGCGCCACCACCCTTGCCTCCGACCCACCCTCGTAGTCGTTTAAGTTAAATAACGGGGTACTGATTCCTACAAACAATACTAGGAAACTAATCACCTCACTTTTACTTATATGGGATCTGTTCCGTGATAGAGTTTGGAGAATTTAGTAGCCCTCCATTTTTTTGTCAATAGTTTCTCCCATTTATAAATAGGTTTGATACTATCGACCATAAGTTAATGGATACATTGGTGATGAGTTTTAAGCACTGTAATATTCGTGTGTATTGAAGCGGTACTTTGGAAGAGTGGGTGTTTGTGTGTGATTTTCTAGTCCGTATATATATGTGTGAGAAGGAGCTTCAGTGTGTGTGTGTGTGTGTGTCACTGTGTGTGCTCTTGAGGATGCCTGTGAGTATACATGCATGTAAAATGTGTGAGAGATCCAAAATCAATAAGAAATTGACTCACCTTGTGTCACTAAATTTGTGTTACTTTCTGTGTTCTGGATTGCAACTTCTCTCCTTCTCCCCTCTCAAGAGCTGGTGGCTGGGATGGAAGGTGACAGAGAGGGAGGGTCCTGGTGTCTGTTGGGTGTTATGAGGTGGTCCTGGGGGAGGGGTGGCTGGTGGGAGGGTTTTTTCTGGAGAGCAGTAGGGTGGGCATTTGATAGGATGAGTGTCGTCAAAGGTATGAGTCGATAATTGATAGGAGGGCGGATTCTCAAGAGTTGATGTCTGTATTTGATAGATGGTTGGCTCCTTCATGTGATAAGATGGAATGTCCTGAATGGTGGGGGTCAATATTTGGTAGGAGGGCGGGTCCTCGAGGAAGGTGGTGGGATCTTGATAGGTCGTGGGGTCCCGTATTTGATAGGAGGAGGTGTCCTCATGGGTGGAGGTCGGTATTTGATATGTAGGCGGGTCATCTAAGGAGGTACCAAGTGTAAGTGGTAGAGATGGAGGTATCCTTTCACTCACTGTCCCCATGGAGGCCCTCTTTAAACTGAGAGTATAGGGAGGACAGGGCCTGGATTGGCAAGGTAAATCAGAAGTTATGTTGGCCTGTGTTGGTAGCTGGGGGTTGTAGGCATTAGATAGACCTTTGGGTGCGAAAGCAAGATCGTTGTTGTTGTTGTTGTTGAGGGTGGAGTTGGATGGTGGAGGAGGAGGAGGCTTGATTGTGGGGTTGGAGAAAGTGGTGAAGTGTGTAGAGGGTGTTGATGTGGAGGTGTAGGAGGAGGAGGAGGAGGGGGTAGAAAAGTGTGGATTGTTGGTGTAGAGTGAAGGCGTGGATGGTGGGGTTGTGGATGAGGAGGTGGAAAAGTGTGGATTGTGGGCGTTTGGTGAAGATGTAGGAACTGGCAAAGTGTTGAACGTGAAATAGTGTGGTTTGTGGGTGCAGGGTGAGGGTGATGGTGATGAAAGGGGACAGGAAGAGGTAGAAAAGTGTGGATTGTAGGTGTAGGGTGATGGTGTGGGTTGGGGATCGGTGTTGTGAGTGTAGAGTGATGGTGTGGGTTGGGGATTGGTGTTGTGAGTGTAGGGTGATGATGTAGGTTGGGGATTGGTGTTGTGAGTGTAGGGTGATGGTGTAGGTTGGGGATCGGTGTTGTGAGTATAGGGTGAGGGTGAGGTAGTTGGTAGGGTGTTGGAAGAGGGGTCAGGAAAGTGTAAGTTGTGAGTATAGAGTGAAGTTGTGGTTAGTGTTGGTGGTGGGGTGTTGGAGGAGTTACCATTAGGTGTCGAAGCAGCCAGGGGAGCAGGCATCAAACTAAGGCACTCTTGCAAGGATTTCCGTGGTACCTAAAGGATAAATTAACACAGGTTTACAATACTCTTATTGAATCAAATTAATGTAATCTATATTGAATTCATTTTGTGGTATCTTATATCCATATTCCGACAAAAATACACGTACACAAACACACACATGACAATATTATGGTCGAAGGTTCTGTCCCCTCTCTGGCATCACGTCTCATTTACAGCAAAAAATATTTGTCTCAAAGTTCACTACTATATGGTTCATGACATTGTACATAGAAGAAATAATCATGTCTCATTCACAACATTATTCTCAAAAATCATAAAAAGGAGACGCAAATTACAGTTCATATAACCTAACATCAACGAAAGGGATATTATATATATATATAATATACAATATGAAAAAGGTTTAGAAAACACTTAGTAAGTAAGTGTTCGCAGTATGAGTTCATGAGAGGTCGATTTTACCTCATATATCTGCTAAAAAAATTCTCGAAAGTGTATGAGATAATAGATAAGAAAATATATATATATATACAGTTGTGGTCAAAAATAATCATCCATATAGGGTTAACTCTTGTAAGATTTTGATAGCTTCCCTTTGTTCCTTAGCTGATAAACTTTCCAATATATAAGTTAACTACCATCTTTTAATTTAATACAAGTAGCTACACACTACTTAAAATAATAACATCATATGTGAACGTGAAAACATTAGACCAGGGATTCTCAAACTTTTTAATCAAGACATTAAGGGTGTGTGGGAATAGGGGGTCAGGCTTGGGGGAGGTTTGGGGGGTGCAGGAGTAGGGGGACAGGCTTGGGAGGGGTGGTGGTGGTTAGGGGGATGCATGCGGGAATAGGGTGACAGGCTTTCTACCCACCCCAAGCCTGTCCCCCTATTCCCGCACCACCCAAGCCTGCCCCCCTACTCCCGCACCCCCTTAATTAAAGCTAATAACACACCTGTCGGACTAGAGAACCAGGATTTATGTAAAAAGAAGCAGCCTCCTCCTCGCCTCCTCTAGCTGTACTGAAGAAGGGGTCCAAAAGCTTGATTTGAGAAGACTGTTGTTGTATATCTCTTCTATTCACGACTGCTGCTATATCATCATACCCATCATCACCAACACCACCTCTTCTCACTTCTACTGTCGATGTGTTAGAATGTGTGTGGTGGTGGTTTGATTGCCGTGTTATAAGTTGGTGTTCTTTACTCAATGACTGCTGCTGTGGTGAGAGTTTTTGCATTTGGTGGTCTGTAAAAATAGAAGATTAATTTATTCATTGATTGATTGACTGAGGATGAAAGTAGACCCTATTGCATGATAGAGAAATTGGGCCGAAGAAAGAAATTAACGGAAGGAATGGAGGTGTGATGATATAAATGAAAATGTTATTTATTTAAATAGTTGCGACTAAGAAATTGATGCATAGACAACAAGTAAGATTTTATTTGATTGATGGATATTAGGCGCCGCAACATCGAGGTCGTATAGCGCCAGAAAAAGGTGATAGCGAGGTGTGACAGAAAGCAGGAAGGAAATATAAAGAAAAGAGGGACAGTTGAAAAACAGAAAGATGGGAACCATTTAGTCTGGTCTCTCACTAGCGACCTTCCTAGCATGGGAAGCCCTCTCTCCTCGAAATCAGAGCAGAGCAGGGGCCAGAGCCCCCTCTAGTCTAGCTCGCCAAGTCTCAGAGACACGCAAGCCCCCCCCCCCCCCCCCCACGTCAAGGTGGTGCGTATGTGCGTATGTGCGTATGTCTGTCTGTGCGGGTTTACATATAGTCACACGCCCTGTATATATATATATATATATATATATATATATATATATATATATATATATATATATATATATATATATATATATATATATATATATATATATATATATATATATATATATATATATATATATATATATATATATATATATATGGTGGGTGGTAACATCATACTTGTACGGTCACCAGCACTAATAAGTATACAGCTCTGGTTGAAGTTTCGAAATGTTCAATTCACCATCAAATTAATTCCAATGCAGATCTTATTGTGCATTTATTTACTGTCTCTAGGTATTCGAAGTACACCTGGATACTTATTAGTACTTACTAGTATCCAGGTGTACAGTTGAGCAAGTAGAAAGTGCAAGAAAAATATGAGTGTTTATGTTAAAATCTTTCAGTTCTATGTAATAAATCTTGGTTTTCTTATCAACGAATCAATTAAGACTCCACAGCCAATGTATGTAAAGTGTAACGTAACTGAATGAAATTTTTGAGTGCAACGTGACTGAATGAATTTTTTGAGAGGTAACCAGACGTGCACATATACACTCATAGTTAACTTGCACTTTCTACTTGTGCTTCGAATACCTAGAGACAGCAAATAAAGGCACAATAATATCTCCATTAGAATTAAGGGGGTGTGGGAATAGGGGACAGGCTTGGGGGGAGGGGGTTAGGGGGGTGCAGGAGTAGGAGGACAGGCTTGGGGGAGTTTTGGGGGGTTAGAGGGGGATGAAGGAATAGGGGGAAAGGCTTTCTACCCACCCCCAGGCCTTTCCCCTTATTCCCGCACCCCCCAGTTCCCCCCAAGCCTGTCCCCTACTCCCACTCCACCTTAACTTGTTGGTGAATTGAATTTTTCGAAGCTTCAACCAGAGCTCGATACTTATCAGTGCTTCACAGAATGTATTTACAGTGGAAAACAAATTCTTAGAAAGGCAACATACAAACAGAGACAAAAACAGGAGGTAACAAATAATCAGAGGCCAATATATATGTTGACAGACTACATAGACAAAAATACTGTGTAAAATGATGGACAGAGGCAAACATAAATGACAGACAGACAGACAGACAAAGACAAAAATATATGATGACAGACAGAAAAAGACAAAAATATATGATGACAGACAAAGACAAAAATATATGATGACAGACAGACAGACAAAGACAAAAATATATGATGACTGACAGACAGACAAAGACAAAAATATATGATGACAGACAGACAGACAAAGACAAAAATATATGATGACAGATAGACAAACAAAGACAAAAATATATGATAACAAACAGACAGACAAAGACAAAAATATATGATGACAGACAGACAGACAAAGACAAATATATATGATGACAGACAAACAGACAAAGACAAAAATATATGATGACAGATAGACAAATACAAAAATATATAATGACAGACAGACAGACAGTGGGACAGGCTTGCATAAGAGAGAGAGGGGGGGGAATAAGGGACCGGCTTTCTACCCCCCCCAAGCCTGTCCCCCTATTTTTGCACCCCCCCCCCCCAAGCCTGTCCCCTACCCCTTCACCCCCCTAAGGTGATAAAGAAACATGAAAATAATAATAATATAAGATGATAAAGAAACATGAAAATAATAATATAAGGTGATAAAGAAACAGGAAAATAATAATAATATAAGGTGATAAAGAAACAGGAAAATAATAATAATATAAGGTGATAGGAAAACAGTTACAAAAACCTAACCTCTCCAACACAGAGATAATAATTAAAGGTGTGGGAGTAGGGGACAGGCTTGGGGGGGACTCGAGGGTGCGGGAATAGGGGGACAAGCTTGTGGGGGACTGGGGGGTGCGGGAATAGGGGGACAGGCTTGGGGGGTTGCGGTAATAGGGGTACAAGCTTGGGGTTGGTAGAAAACATGTCCCCCTATTTTTGCACCCCCCCTAACCCCCCCAAGCCTGTCCCCCTACTCCTGCACCCCCCAAAACCCCACCAAGCCTGTCCCCCTATTCCCACACCCCCTTATAATATGACTTACCATCATTGACAGGTATAACATCAGGGTTGGTGGTTGAATCTTGTTGAATGTGTAGTTTGTGAAGATGGTGGTGGTGGTGAAGGAGATGGTGAGGATGATGGAGATGAGGCTGACCTTCCCCTCTCCTCACCACACTGCTTGAAGAAGATGATGACCTCTTGTTGTTGCTATTGCTGCTGCTGCTTTTGTAGATCATCATGACCTTATTTGACCTACTCTTGCTCTGTGACCTCCGTTTAACCAGCCCCACTACGACCCCGGTCATGAGAAGAAAGGATGCCAGGATTCCCAGTAATATCCCCAGCAAGGATATCAAGCCAAAGGAGCCTCCATCTAGTGAAAGAAAATTGACCTAAATTTATTGAAGTTTGATTGGAAATGATTAACTGATGATGAATGAAGACTGTAAACCTGCATGTAAGTACGGTATGATGAGGATGAAAGTAATACATAGAGGGGACAGAAATAATTAATGAAGATTGGCCTGGGCTTGGAACATCTGGAAGTACGGTAGGATGAGAATGAAAGTAATACATAGAGAGGACAGAACTAAATAAAGAAGACTGGCCTGGGCTTGGTAAACCTGCATGTAAGTACGGTAGGATGAGGATGAAAGTAATACATAGAGGGGACAGAAATAATTAAAGAAGAGCACCCTCGGCCTGGAATATATATCTGTAGGATAGGAGAGAAGGGGATAACTAAAGAGGAAAAGGGACATGAATAATAAGGAAATGTAAAGAAAGGTATTGAATGATTTATGGATGATATATCACTCTAGACTTGGAGGAAACTAAAGACACCAGCCAAACAGGGCAATATTCCTCGGGTCAATGATAGTTCTCTCCCCCAATTTACACAATACAAACAAGCACACTATATATACACCACACACCTAAATCTAAACTTAAACTTTAAGAATGGACACCTAACTCATGCCTCGGGGACCTTGAGGATGGATTTATAAAGTACGAAAAACTTGAAATCCTGGTTAGTGATCCCTTGAGATGCCATTCAGTCAGTCACCTGCAATACTCCAAATCAACTTCTGAAACATACGAGTACGTGGCCAATTGACTCTATTTCCTACTGGTATGCACCACCTAAATGTTTCCCACTAAATGTTTCCTTCTCTTCTTCACTGAAAATCAGATATCAGTCTCAACTGACAGTAACTCTTCATCTTCTTTAATTTATCAATCAATCTTCCTTGTGGATAATATTATCTGCATTATCCTGGATCATGACTGTGTATCACTAAAGTGTCCAGTTATAACGGGAGGCTTCAGTTTATTTACATAGCAAACCTAAGTTATTAAAGGAAGCCGCTGTGGCCAAATGTGCAATACGCTATAGCCGTATTGGACGAGGGTCCAAGGAGTGTTGGAAAGCAACTGAATAGATATCGAAAAAGTGAGTTCCTCAACCTCTCTCAACGTTGGGAATGGTTTAAAAAATTCACTTGTTCGAACTCTGTTCAGTTGCTCTCCAACATTCCTTGGACCCTGGTCCAGCACTATCAGCCATGGCTGTACAGTCGGCGGCAAAAGTCCTATCGCCTCACTTGTTTCACCGAGGCACGGGATGTTCATAGACTCGAGATTATTAGGTATAGAAAAGTGCATATTTTTCGAGTCCATGAACACTGCATGTCTCGGTAAAGCAGTTGAAGCGACAGGACTTTTGCCGCCGACTGCACATTCAAATAGCTTTGTTGGGTACATTAGTATAAAATACGCAGGTGGTTGATTGATTGATTGATATTAGGTGCTGCAACATGGAGGTCATATAGCCAGGAGAAGGTGATAGCGAGGTGAAACAGCAAACAGGAAGGAAATAGAAAGAAAAGAAGGACAGTTCAATAACTGAAAGGGAGTGGTTTGCTTGGGTCCAAAAGGGGCAAAAGTGCTTACAAAAAGCACTACTCACATTATTATATAATTATTTTCTTATTAGTTTGATTTTTCATTGTGGCCGAAAGGGCGCCAAAACTCTTAAAGTATTGCCTACATCACTACAGGCAATATGGGGAAACACAGGTGTAATTCCTTATTGAAGTAGGTGTTAAATCAATCCCCTTAAACATACTTAATATATATCTAATATCCTTGAACACACACACACACACATACACACACACACTGACCTGCAGGGCTCGTGTGCTTCTCCGCCACGTCCTTAAGGGTGACTATAGCTAACTGGACAGGCTGACTTTGACCCTTCTTGTTTACGCCCATGATGGTGAGAACGTATTTGGCACCTGCATCTAACCCCGTCAAGGTGAATTCGGGACGAGGTGCAGTAGAAGTGTTGGCAAGGACTCTGTCAACGATAAAAAAGAGAAACATTGTTTTGGGGGTCAGTTTGCTAGAATAAAATAATGATTTGAAGATGAGGGAAAATCGCCCCAGGCGTAGAAGTAGCTGTAGGACGAGGGAGAAGGTGACTGAGTGTTGGGTCAGCAAGCAAGTTGGAAGGAAATAGCTTTGTTGGGTACATTTGTATATAATACGCAGGTGGTTGATTCATTGATTGATATTGGGCGCTGCAACATGGAGGTCATATAGCCAGGAGAAGGTGATAGCGAGGTGAAACAGCAAACAGGAAGGAAATAGAAAGAAAAGAAGGACAGTTCAATAACTGAAAGGGAGTGGTTTGCTTGGGTCCAAAAGGGGCAAAAGTGCTTACACAAAGCACTACTCACATTATTATATAATTAATTTCTTATTAGTTTGATTTTTTCATTGTTTTATTAGTGTAAGTAAAAAAAATAATATTATTACTAATATTGCATATATACATATATAGGTTTTTTATTATGTGATATAGGGGTATACACTCTACAGATGTATCGAATATGAACATTTAGATATCCACGGATGTGTATGTGTATGAGAATGTCTTAGTTACTTAGTTTGCATTAAAATGTGGATACCAATATCACATCTTGACATCCTCGTACATACGGAGGCAGATTTTGCGGGACAGTCATAAAACACCAAGTTTCGGGTTTTAATCAAATGGCAGATAATTTTGTTACATAATAATACAGGATAAAATCTTACGTTTTAAGGGGGTGCGGGAGTAGGGGACAGGTTTGGGGGGTGCGGGAATAGGGGGACAGGCTTTGGGTGGGTAGAAAGCCTGTAACCTATTCCGGCACCCCCCTAACCCCCCTTCTGCCCCTCCCTAGAGGGAACCCCCTTGTCATAGTGTGGGGGCTTGCATGTCCCTGAGACCTGGAGAGCTATAGTAGAGGGAGGGGACTCCAGCACCTGCTCCGTCCCGTTTTCCCGGATAGAAGGCTTCCCATGCTAGAAAGGTCGTACAGACTAAATGGTTGCCAAGAAATAGGCTGCCAGTACGAGCCAACAGTGATGCCCTCCAGAAGGACTGCTCTCTAGGGGCCGTCCTGTGTTGGATGGTTGGGTGTCTGGACGGAAGATGTTGGTGAAGGGAGTCTCAACATCGTCGTGGGGGAACGTTCGAGCCATTGGGATTGCTTTTTATAACGAGTGGCTCCGTGGGGAATGATGTACCCTGCCATCAGTGACTAGTGTTAGCTCTTGGGGTCCTGGGGCCCCCTTTTTTTTTTTACAATAATTAGCGTCATATAAATATCATTAAATCTCTTTCTCTTCCTGGAGCAGTGGTATACCAGGCCCTGGAGACGCTACTCCCTGGTCATGGTGGTGAGGGGTCCCAGAAGGCGGCTGGGGCTTGTTCTCCCCATCCAGTTGCTACAAAAACAATTAGACCCAGCAGGTCAGGTGTTGTGTCAGTACTCACATCTCTATCTTATTTATATCATTTTTAGGCATTTTGTAGTAATTCTCTGAATCTGTCTTAAATTAACTATGACAGTGACAGCCAATCCAATTGGTGCTATATTACTTCTGATAGTAATGAGTCTGCCAAAGCAGCTTTTTAGGTGAGAGATTCTCTGTCTGTGGAGGATACTACTCGTACTGTTTAGATGATGCAGTCAATAAATGTAGTTGACAGTGACAACGACTACTGCCCCACTGCTGTGTGGACCACCAGCACACGGGGGTACATTTCCTTTTGCATGGAGCAATGTAAACTCCCTCCCCTTATGGTCCCTTCAGGGCTGGTCTCATGGAAAGTGCTGCCCTACATGTAGCTCTTGTGGTAACATGGACTTGGGCCCACACCACTGGCTGTAGGAACAAAGAACTCCCCCCCCCCCACTAGTCTCCCTGAGGTCGGAGGCTCTCAGACTCCCTGGTCCAGTAAGCTCTGGTGTATTTGTATTCTTTCCCTAGAGTGTTAGGGCTTGTACTAAAGGTTCTCTTCACCATCCCATTTTCTTCCATTCTCGCCACATGTCAAATCATCTAAACACACTTTGTTTGCACGACCGCCTAACTGTTTCATGATGCATGTCTTTCTCCCTTATTCATTCCTGACGTTATCCATCCGATTCACACCAAATGCCTACATGCTCCTCAGACATCTTTTCACTTACTAATTTTTCTTTTTTATGTTTCAGCTCCTTATAGTGTAGTGCTCACGGCTATCCCTTCATAAGACATTATCTTTACGTCCATTCTAAGTGCCTTACAGCTGAAATATCATATTCTTTCCTCAATTACCCTAGATTTCACCTATACAGTATATAACTACAACAACATCCACAGTAATCTTAGGCCCCAATATTTAAGTGGGGTGGGAATAAGGGGACAGGTTTGGGGGGGCTTTGAGGGGTGCGGGAGCAGGGAGACAGGCTTGGGGGGGTTAGGGGGGTGCGGGAATAGGGGACAGGTTTTCTACCCACCTCCACCCCAAGCCTGTCCCCCTACTCCCGCACCCCCAACCCCCCCAACCCCAAACCTGTCCCCTACACCTCCTATACACCTGTACAAACACCTTCTATACACCTGTCCAAACACCACCTGTCCTATCTATCACCTTTCTATCACCTATCTATCTATCTATCTATCTATCACCTATCTATCTATCTATCTATCACCTATCTATCACCTATCTATCACCTATCTATCTATCCTATCTATCACCTATCTATCACCTAACTCTCTACTATCTATCACCTATCTATCTATCTATCTATCCTTTCTATCACCTATCTATCACCTAACTCTCTATCTATCACCTATCTATCACCTATCTATCTATCTATCTATCTATCACCTATCTATCTATCTATCTATCACCTATCTATCTATCCTATCTATCACCTATCTATCACCTAACTCTCTACTATCTATCACCTATCTATCACCTATCTATCTATCCTATCTATCACCTATCTATCACCTAACTCTCTATCACCTTTTTCTGGCGCTATAGGACCTCGATGTTGCGGCGCCTAATATCCATCCATCAAAAAAAAATATAAAAAACATCTTTCCCCAAATGTCTTATAATAATAATAATACTCTCCTCTACAATAGAGACCCTATACTCTACAATACATCAAATGAAAGTAAAAATTACCCAATTGAGGAGGAAGAGAAAAAAAAAAAGAAAAAAGAAAGAGAGAAAGAGAGAAAGAGAGAAAAGGGAATCCAAGATATAGGGCAGATGGCAAAACACACACACACACACACACACACACACACACACAAACACACACACACACACACACACACACACACACACACACACACACACACACACACACACACATAAGGGCAAGAACCGACAGGTATAAGAATAGCCCAATACCTACTATTGTAAATATTTTCAACAATACATAAATATCCCATATGAACATGTAGAATTTCTATGTATATGTATATGTATGTCATAACACACTTTACCATTTTTTTACATTGTCTCACCCCTGTATATTTTCATCCCCAGGGCTGCACTATATGAAATAAACCGTTTATTATTATTATTTTATTATTATTACACACTGACCTGGGCGCTTCTTTCTTGTTGTTATCCTCGTGGCTACTACGGGTGTGTGCTTTGACGTCGGAGTGGCTGACGGAAAGGATGAAGGTTTGAGTAAAGCCTCCGTCCCAGCCAGCCTGACAGCGGACACCGACTCCTGAGGTGCTTATGTTGGTCACCATACAGTTGGTGACGGGATCTGGCCTGGCTGTGGAGGGGGAGGAATATACAGTAGTGGTCAAATATAATCATCCATATAGGGGTAACTCACGTAAGAGTTTGACAGCTTCCCTCTGTTCCTAAGATGATAAACTTCTAATGAATAGGTTAACTACCATCTTTTAATTTAATACAAGCAGCTACACGCTATTTAAAACAATAACATCATATGTGAACTTGAAAACATTAGACTGTAAAATGTTTGAGATACACATATGTGGATGATTATTATTGACCGCGACTGTATATTGATTGATTAGGCGACGCAACAGCGAGGTCATACAGCGCCAGAAAAAGGTGATAGAGAGGGGAGACAGCAAGCAGGAAGGAAATAGAAAGAAAAGAGGGAAAATTGAAGAATTAAAAGCTAGTGGCTAGGGTCAAAGGGGCGCCAAAACCAGATGAATATGTAAATAGCTAAATACAAATTCAATATGTGTAAACTATAGAGTAATGGCAATACATCCACTGTTACAACATTATTAATTTGTACTATATAATCAATATTCAACTATTATAAGTATGTTTAAGGGGGGGTGGGAATTGGGGGACAGGCTTGGGGTTGGGGGGGTGCGGGAGTAGGGAGACAGGCTTGGGGTGGGTGGGGGGAGGTGTAGAAAGCCGGTCCCCTAATCCCGCAACCCCCCCTAACCCCCCAAACCTGTCTCCCTTAAGGCTTGGTTTTTTGGGGGGAGGTTGGGGGGGGGGGGGGTCCTAGGGGGTGCGGGAGTAGGGGGACAGGTTTGAGGGGGAGGTTAGAGGGGGTGCAAGAATAGAAGGACAGGCTTTCTACACACCCCAAGCCTGTCCCCTTATTCCCACACACCCCTAGTCCCCTCCAAGCCTGCCCCCTACTCCCACACCCCCTTAAGTGTGTAAACCACATATTAACGATTGTAAGAGGTAGGCCTAGTAATATTAAAGAAGAGGAGAGACTTACACCCGTAGTTTTAAAACATTTGAAACCTGATGAAAGAGGAAAGATGGCACAAGTTGAGATGACATGATGATTAGTATTTCTATTTTTTTACCTTTTTCATGCATTGAGAAAGGTGAGGCCTCAAACTAACACCCGTAGTTAAAAAAAAATTGAGGGCCCTTACTGGAGCTCTATGAATTCTCCAAACTACTCCAGGCAACAGATTCCCTATTCGAAACACTGAAGCGTTCTGTGGCCTGGATTATTTGGAGGGTTCATAAAGCTCCAGTAAGGGACCTCAATTATTTTTAAACTACGGGCCTTTATGTTATACAAGTGATATACTGTAGGTGACCAAAATCATTACTTGTTCATTTTTATTTTTTACTTATAGTAGGATCGACACATTAAGAGGGTGTGGGAGTAGGGGACAAGCTTGGGGGAGGGGGACTAGGGGGGTGCGGAATAAGGGGACAGGCTTGGGGTGGGTAGAAAGCCTGTCCCCCTATTCCCGCACCCCCCCAACCCCTCCAAAAAACCCCAAATCTGTCCCCCTACTCCTGCACCCCCCAAAACCCCCCCAAGCCTGTCCCCCTATTCCCACACCCCCTCAACCCCTCCAAAAAAAAACCAAGCCTGTCCCCCTACTCCTGCACCCCCCAAAAACCCCCAAGCCTGTCCCCCTATTCCCACACCCCCTTAAGAAGTATTACCACACACGTTAATATCATAAAAATTATTATTTGTTTCCAAGCAAGAACTTCCTCAGCTATTTCAATGTACACAAAATAAATAATGGATCGTTTCATGGGGACTTTATTTTTTAATATATGAGCTATTGGTATTAATATTATAGAAGGTTATACTTATATTACTCCCATACCTCGCTGGGGGTCGCCAAAGTTAATTAAATGAACCTTTAAACATTTCCAACCTTTTCACACACACACACACACACACACACACACACACACACACACACACACAATACTCACAAGCATGAACAACGTTGAAAATGCAAGGTGTCTCTTGAACTCCTATGTCGTTCGTGGCCCAACACACAAGCTGACCATACTCCTGGTGCTGTGTTGGTGTGTAAGTGACCTGACTTCTACTTTTACCTGCTGACCTCACTTGACTCGATGGTATGATCTTTTGGTTGGAGGAGCTATTGAAGGCCCACCTGTCAAAGAGAAAGAGAGTGAAGTTGATGTCATGATGAAACTGATATATTGTAGATGATAGATGACCGCTCTGGGCCTGAATGACCTGGTGGGTACAGTACGTTAAGACGAGGAAGAAGGTGATAGAGAGGTGGGATAGTAAGTACGAAGGAAATAAAAGGAAAGGCGAGACAGCTGTATAATCGAATGAAAATAGCTTGGGAAAACGGGGTGCCCAAACCGTTAGAGTGTTGCCCACCTCACAGATCTATTTAAAGGTCTGTCCACACGAGCGGTCAGCCCCGACGGGTATTACTTTCTGTAAGAATATAGCCCTCGCTTATTATCACTGCTACCAGATCGGCAGATCCCATCGACCATTGCCTATAATAATGAGCACACTTGTGTTGTCCCCACCGTGATTTGGTAACACTTGTTTACCGGTAGGGGATGTACGCTTGTGTGGCCAGGCCTTATATTACGCAGGGAATTTTTGTGGATCAAAGATGACCAGACTAGGGATGGAATATGTTATAGGATAACGGAGAAGGTGATAGTGAGGAGGGACAGCAAACACGAAGGAAACAAAAGCAAGCCGAACAGGGCAGTACTCCCAGGGTGGACGCTGGACTGGTGATAGGGAGGGTTAGAACTCCAGTTTCACCTGTATGTCCACCATGGAGCTAGAATAGGAGGAGGCGGCCCGCGCGTTCATTAGGGTCTCAGTGGAGTGAAGCCAGTCAGGTCCTCAGAAGCCAACGCCTAGTATTGGCAAGAAAGGCTGACCACTCATAGTACCCATACAGTTTACCCATATTCCTCACCATGTTTATTCATTTTTAATTACGGTATGACATGTATTTCGTATTCTTTAATTAATAACATACAATTCACACATCTTTCAATAATATAAATATAAAGTTATAAATTACTGACCTATCACTCTATACCAAATTGGCCACTGAAATGTATAAGTTTTGTATATATTTGTCAACTATTTACTTTCACTTTGGATGCCAACTTCTTAGTAATTTGTTTGGCCTTACATACATATTTCACCTGCAAATATGATTCAGCAACTGCCTTAATTAACTAATTCAAGTGATTATCAGTCGTACATGTGGCCAGCTAAAGTAGAAAATATGTATTTGTGGGCATAATATATTAACACTGATATTATTATTTTGCTACAATCTACCCTCTCCAAAGTGGTGCTGGACCCTCTTTCCCTAAACAGTTTTTCTGATGTAATACATATATCAATTACATCATCAGATGGATACACCAAGTTTACTCTGTCTTTAAGTTTTACCAAGGAAAGAATATGTTTATCAGTCTTGTCTGAGTTTAGGGCAACGATGTATGGTTCACAATACAAGGACTTCATTAACTTATATACAACAAATCCTGCTATATATAAAACTATCTTATTTGTACACTTTGAGAGGTGAGACTAACTTGGAATATACATGTATTCCTCTGACTCTTCATTAACAGAATCAGATAATATCCTACTTTTCAGAACAGAGTCATTGATTACCTAAAGAGAAATATTATTTTTAATATTTCTATATAATTGGAATAATATATAATTGGAACAGAATCCAATGGTATGCATTTCCTTGGAATAATAGGCATGGCTAAGTAACCGATCATCCTAACTAGGGAGGCAAAATGAATAATGCAATATTTAATGATACATGTAATGCCAATTACAGTTACACTGAGAAGGAAGCCAACTCTTATACTGTAAATGTCATGAAGTCGGAAAAAGAAAAATAACTGAATTATTGCTGTATATTCAAAACCATGACATTTTCAACCTTATAGTGATGGGTCTCGCAAACGTAATCCCTTAATGAACTTCCTAATTGATAAATGAGTCCCTCCCCAAGTAACACAAACACAGCCGTTTATTAATTGGTTTGGTGACCCTCCCTCACACCTAAACATATTTTACCACACCCAGATTGTACACACACATACACAAGCACACGCACGCACACACACACGCATAGACATACACATGACATACTTTGATAACTGCATAAAAAGGAACTGCTTTACTGTATAATATGTTATTTCTTCACTCTGTCCTGACCACTGAAGATAGTGGTAGTGTTCACCCAAACTGTTTAGTGACAATGTATTTCATTGTCTGCAGAGTGTAGGAATTAATCACCTTTGGGGTGACATAAGTCATGGCCAGATTAATAATTAAGGAGCGGCTGGCGAGCTTCTTGCCAATCCCAATGTGGCTGACCTGACCTCACTTTTCTGACCGCGGGTCGTCTCCTCCTATTCTAGCTCCATGATGTCCACCCAAGGTCCTTCCTTGTGTCCACCCTTGCTGATCTTTTTCGTGTCTCACATACACTGAGAGTAATCCAAAGACTTCACTCTCTTCCTATTTTCACAATCTATACAAACATACTACACACCACACCCTTTATCCAAAAGAATATTTTCAAAAAATTAAATTTAAAAAATAATGGATAAAGATAAAAGTCAAGCCTCGATAAGCCCTTAGGGATGTGCAAGTAAACTTCCCTCAGTCTGGACCCTAAGTTGACGACCTCCTGAAATGCCCTGGACCATTGCCTCACTCACTCTTTATTAAGTTTTGCAACATTTGTGGTCTTTCCTTTAACTTCTCATCTGTCGAACACCACTTTATCTCCGCTATATCTCATTTTCTCTTCCTCCCCGAGACCCAAATCTCAGCATCAACCTCTACTCTGTCTCCTCTTACTTTCTCTATCCTCAGTTTCGTGCCCATGGCGGAAGTTGCGTATACGTATGTAACGACCTCACTTGTTCTCGTGTTCCCGAACTTGACTCTTCTGAATTCTCAACCCTCTGGCTTCGATTAATCTCTTACTCTCAAACTAAATACATGTGTGCTGTATAAATGTTATCTCTCCCCTAACTTTACTGATTATCTGAAATACTTTGACTATCTTACCTCAAAAGGGGAACACATTCTATCTTTAATAAGTTGAGTGTGCTGAGCAGATTCCGTGAATACTTCATCCCCACACAGTTACTGTCTCTGTACAGGAGTCTCATCCGCCCCTGTATGGCTCCTCCTGCACCCCCCAAACCCCCCTAAGCCTGTCCCCCTATTCCCACACCCCCTTTTTAACTGTCTCTAGCTCCTTTCCATTTATCCCCACATACTTGCTGTCATACCTTCTACCTCCTTTACATTTTTCCACCTGACAATCTTTTCACTTAATTTCTTTCGTGTTTGGTGTCCCACTTTTCATCACCATCTGTCTCCTCCTCCTCAAATCACTTATAGCTTTAATATCACACACACACACACACACACTCACACACACACACACACACACACACACACACACACACACACACACTATATCTCTCTGCTACCGTACACACACACTTACACACACACTTACACACACACACACACACACACACACACACACACACACACACACACACACACACACACACACACTCACACACACACACACTATATCTCTCTGCTACCTGTACACACACACTTACACACTCACACACACACTATATCTCTCTGCTACCGTACACACACACTTACACACACACTTACCATTAATACCAACAAGACGGTAGTAATGCACATCAACACCTCCACCACACCAGTACCACCACCTGCACTCACTATTGGCCCCAACTCTCTAGAGGTGGTTCAGTCTACCAAGTTGTTAGGTGTCACCATCGACGCCAAGCTGGACTGGAAACTACACGTCACCAACATCATCAAGGCATCTACATACAAACTCTACATGCTCAAAACAATGAAGGCACTGGGGGCCTGGCAACAACAACTTAGGGATGTTTATACCACCTTCATTCTTCCTAAGCTATGTTATTGTTCACCTGCTTGGGCCTCCTCACTCAACACCACCCAAAAAAGACAAATTGAAAAAGTCCAGAAACGAGCATGTAGAGTTATTATGGGAGACAACTACATCTCATATGTTCATGCCCTTACTACCCTCAACCTCACCTCAGTTTCTCAACGTCACCTCCAAGACCTACACAAATTTGGTGATAATCTCATCAAACATCCGCGGCACAGATCTCTTCTTCCACCATCCCTGCCTCCACCACGCCGAGCTTCACGTCACCACAACATAATTAAACCCATCAGATGCCGTACTGATCGCTACATGAACAGCTCAATCCCCACTATCGTCAAACACCTTAATAGTTAATTCTTTAGTTAAAACTATATCAGACACACACACACATAGTCAACACAATAAATAACTCCTAAGAATAACACACACACACACACACACACACACACACACACTCACACACACTCACTCGCTCGCTGACCTTGGTAGGGTCAACACGCGTAGTACCGGCGCTCCTCAGTGTGCTGCCCAGGTCAGTTTGTTGACCTCTCACCTATATTCACCCCCATTCTACGAACTTATTCGCCTATCTGAACTGTGTGTGCTGTGTAACCAATCAACTGCACAACTCAAGACACTGAACTGTGTATGCGGTGAACACCAAATGTGTACCAGATATAATATCTCCTCACTATACAAACTAAGAAGAAAGGGTGGATATCCTCCCTCAGACGTTGTGGCGCGACTGAAGGACCTAGACATCTTCCATATTAGAAGCCGCCGAGGAGGTACAAACAGAGTGAAACCTATCCCCATTGTGAAAGGGTTGAAAAGGAAATCAAATAAAGTGAACAAGAAATCGCCATATAAACATATTGAGGTAGGACGTAAGTGGTACGATCTCCCGTCACTACTACTATCAAATGTTACCTCCCTGAACAACAAAGTGGATGAACTTACCCTGACTATAAAACAATACAATAGTGATATCATTGCAATCACAGAAGCTTGGCAAATCGTACCAGAGCTAAGCAATATCAGTGATTTTGACCTATTTCATCATTTACGAAGCAACAGGAGAGGTGGAGGAGTGGCCCTTTATGCCCGGAAACAGCTGCGTGCCTCACAGCTGAGTGTTACTGTCCCGCAGGGAATTGAAGCCCTGTGGGTCAGAGTAACCCCCCCCTCACACCCCAGACATACAGCCTCCATTATATATTGTGTTGTGTACCACCCTCCAAGAGCACCCACTGGACCAGACCTCATCGAACATATCATCGACACATGTGACGACCTGAAACTGCAGTTTCCATCCTCAAGATTGGTGATTTGTGGTGATTTTAATGAACTGATTACCACCGAGATACAGGACCAAATTCACCTCTCACAAATCGTGGATTTCCCAACACATGGCCACAACACTCTGGACCTCATCTTGACAGACCTAGGGGACCTGTACCTCCCCCCTGAGCCTCTACCCCCTCTGGGTCGCAGTAATCACATCACCATATTTTGGAGTCCAGCCCCCACCACTTCACACCTACAGGCGCCCACCATCAGGTCCTACCGAGCCACACCTGACTCAGCTGTGAGAGAGTTTGGAAGATGGCTGGTTAATTACCCGTGGGTGGAGGTACTGACTGAAGAGGACGTCACCATCAAGTGGGAAAAGTACAACTCAAGTATCACCACAGCATACCATAAGTTCTTCCCACTAAAGAGAGCCGTGACTCACCCATCAGACGCCCCGTGGATCACCCCCAGGATAAAAAGGCTACTCCAGGACCGCAACAAAGCCTTCTACGTCGACCACAACAGGTACAAACAGCTAAGAAACAAAGTAATTCAGGAGACTAAGAAAGCTAAAAGGTCACACTACCCCACCAAAGTCCATCACCTGAGACAAACTAATTCCAGTCAATGGTTCAATAAAGTTAAGAACCTCTGTGGGCTTGGCAAGGGATCACCATCAATCCCTTGTGTCTCTCACATCCCTAGCCAGGAGGCATGTGAGACAATTAACAACCACTTTGCCACAATCTGCCAGTCACTCCCAAAACTTGACAGCACCAGACTACCTGCCTACCTTCCCTCCCCAGCCCACCCTACTTTGGTTCACCCTTATGAGGTTATGAAGAAATTAGCCAGTCTGAGATCAAATCGCTCCATAACACCAGTGGACCTTCCAGTTAAGCTCTACAAAGAATTCGCTGTGGAGCTTGCCATACCACTATGCTCTATTATAAATGCATCTTTGAAGCAGAGCAGGTGTCCCCCCGACTGGAAAACCTCATATGTGACCCCAATTCCCAAGTGCCCCTCTCCAAAGACCCTCAGTGAATTAAGACCAGTGGCAATCACACCAATACCCAGCCTAATCTGTGAGGACTTTGTCTTTACCTGGGCCTACACACAGATTAGCCACCTGATTGACCCCAGGCAATTTGGCAATGTCAAGGGCTCCTCCACCACCCACTGCCTGATCAGTCTCCTTAACTTCATTTACACCAACATCGAGAGAAGGAAAACCTCAGTAGCCCTCACCTTCATAGACTTTAGAAAAGCTTTTGACCTTGTTGACCATACGGTTATCATCAACAAGGTCATCAATCTTGGCCTCCACCCTTCCTTGGTTGAGTGGCTAGCTGACTTCCTCAGTGACAGGAGGCAGGCAGTGAGGTACCAAGGATCAGTATCCTCACACCAACCACTGACATGTGGGGTCCCCCAGGGAACAAGGGTCGGCCCCCTCTTGTTTCTCACCCTCATTAATGATGCCCTACAGGACACCCCACATAGGTGGAAATATGTGGACGACTCCACCATAGGCATCATGGTGGACAACACTTCTCCCACCCATGACTACAACACCCTACAAGACACCCTCAACAACCTTCAGGACTGGACCAAAGTAAATAATGTCACTATCAATCATGACAAGACTGTGGTGATGCATGTCAATACTGCAACCACAGAGGTCCAAACACCAGCTGTCACCCTTGGCCAGCACAACATCAAAGTAGTGGACTGCAGTAAATTGCTGGGGGTTGTGATTGACAACAAGCTGACCTGGGATAAACACGTGGCTACTGTGGTGAAGACAGCATCCTATAAGCTGTATATGTTGAGGCAGCTAAGATCACTGGGGATGCAACAAGCCGAACTGGGGAGTATATACAACATCTTTATCCTCCCCAAGTTTACCTATTGTTCCCCAGCTTGGGCCTGCTCCCTCACGTTAACACAACAGCGTCGACTGGAGAGAGTGCAAAAGAGGGCCTGTAGGATTATCCTAGGATTTGAATACACGGGCTACGAAACCGCCCTCACCACCCTAGGGATGCTACCTCTCTCCAAACACCACCTCAATATCACCAGCCAGTTTGCTCAAAAATTACTGGTCCACCCCCGCCACCGAGACCTACTACCACCAGACGCTCCAAGACCAACACGGACAACAAGACGCTATAACAAGCTACAACCTATCAGGGCCAGAACGGAGAGATATAAGAAGAGCCCCATCCCTACTATGACTAACATTATAAATAACATGTGAACACACACACACACACACACACACACACACACACACGATAATCCAGCCTACCCCTTTCCTACCTGACATCCAGTAATCCTCACCAGACCTCACACCTACAGTCCCCCACTCCCAGATTCCACTATCACACACACACACACACACACACACACACACACACTCGCTTATGTATATACTATTTATTATGCTCATCATTATCATGCTCATCCCCATAATGTATTGTAACTATGTATATTTTCAGCCCTATGGCTGCCAAACCAATCAATAAACCGTTTATTATTATTATTATTATTATTACACACACACACACACACACACACAAACACACACACACACAGGCCTACACAGCACCTCAATATTAATCCCCCCCATTAATCCTAATCCTGACCTGACACCACTACCCTCCCGGGACATGTACACATGTACAGTCCTATTGTATTTTGTGTTTTTTCTATGTTCAATTTATTATTCATCCCTAATATTTATACATGTATTCATTCATTCATCCTCATTTTATTTTTTATTTTAAATGTATTATGTATATTTTCAGCCTATCAGCTGCCATTTACTAATAAACCGTATATTATTATTATTATTATTATTATTATTACTTACACACACACACACACACTATATCTCTCTGCTACCTGTACACACACACTTACACACACACTTACACACACACACACACACACACACTATATCTCTCTGCTACCGTACACACACACTTACACACACACTTACACACACACACACACACACACACACACTATATCTCTCTGCTACCTATACACACACACTTACACACACACTTACACACACACACACTCTCTCTCTCTCTCTACCCCTCTCTCTCTCTCTCTCTCTCTCTCTCTCTCTCTCCCTCTCTCTCTCTCTCTCTCTCTCTCTCTCTCTCTCTCTCTCTCTCTCTCTCACCTGAAGGAGATGGGGTCAGGATGAGCCTCCACACTGCAGGTCACATTAATATCCTCGTTCTTGGCTGCTCCATAGACAAAAGTTTGGCCGGGTCGACAAACTGGCGAAACTTTAGAAAGAGAGAGAGTGGGAGAAATGGAAGGAGGAGTTATGAATGAGGTTGTTGAGTGGGGAGGTTGTTATGGCAGGCCTGTGTGTGTTAGTGGAGGTGTGGAAAATTGCAGAAGGGGTTGTGAGAGAGGTTGTTGAGTGGGGAGAGGTGTGGAAAATTTCAGAAGGGGTTGTGAGAGAGGTTGTCAAGTGGTGAGGTTGTTATGGAGGATTTGTGTGTGTTAGTGGAGGTGTGGAAAATAGCAGAAGGGGTTGTGAGAGAGGTTGTTATGGCGGGGTTGTGTGTTATAGTGGAGGTTGTGGGAAGTTGTGAGGTGCAGGGGTGGTTGGGTGGTTGAGGGGAGTTATTATCTTAAGGGGTTGGGAGTTGTAAATTGTTTGTTGGGGTATTGTGAAGAGTTGTGGAGTGTTTGTGAATGTTGTAGAAAAAATGTTGTGGAGATAGTTAAGTAGTTGTATGATGCTTGTGGAGGGCTGTGTGTGTGTGTGTGTGTGTTTATTTTTTATTGGGGAGCTGTGTGAAGATTGTGAAGAGTTGTGTGTTGTGATTTGGCTGAATGACACATTATAAAAATTGTCGGGACTGAAACAGAAAAACTAATAAAAACTAACTTAAAACTAATAAATCTGTCTCCCTACTTCTCGCAAACTATATTTATCTCCTGTTCCCATTGTCTCATTCTTCTGTGTAATTATTTCCCTCATTATAGGCCTATATTTGATTATTTGTTGATCTGCCTATCTGTCTGTTTGTCTATTTCGTTCATCTTTCTTTTTTTAGACTCTATCTGTCCATTCGTTTCCATCTGTCTGTCTGTCTGTATCTACACCGTTTTCTCTCTCTCTCTCTCTCTCTCTCTCTCTCTCTCTCTCTCTCTCTCTCTCTCTCTCTCTCTCTCTCTCTCTCTCTCTCTCTCTCTCAGTCGAGACTGGAGATTGGTTGTGATTAGACGTGTCCACAGAGCTGACCTGTACACCCTTGTTTCCGTTCGACTTTGTTGCTGTGTGTTTGGAGGATTTACAGTAAACCAACGTTGAGTAGAACTTACAATTTGTATTTTTATCCCTGTATCCAGTTATCTAAATAACGTAATATCTCCGTTAATATTGAGTAACTATTTATCCAGCACTGTATTAGTATAATTGTGTTTTTTTTTGTATTCACACATTTGTTTCTTATTCTGTGCCTATACAATTGTGTTTATTTAGAGTCTATATATCTGTGCTTAATATTATATAGTATATTATTCTACTATTTAGTATGCTTTCGTCTGTTGTTGTTGTCGTTGTTTTATGCTTTAAGACGTGGTATATCCCGGCGCACCTTGTCTTAATCCGTCTACCTGCTCTTAACCCAAACCCTTTCCGGTCAGATTAATTCCCAAGGGAAAACATCCCCTCCACTCACCCGTTTTCTTTGTTTATATCGTGTTTTTGCGTCGACGTATTGTGTTATTTTGTGCCTACATATTTGCGCTTATTTAGTGTCTATATACTTGTACTTATTTCGAGTTATATATTTGTGTTTAATATATCCAGTTTCATATTCTGATATTTAACTTGCTTTCGCTGTGTTCTTTTATCTCATTCCTCCCTTCTTCCATCTATTCCCATATTCATTCCTCCTCTTCCTAATCTAGTGTGTACATCTCCCCCTAACATCCTCAAGTTGAAAGTAATTAAATAAATTGATAAATAAGTTAATAAATTAAATAATAAATAAACTAATAACAAATAAAGTGATAAACAAGTTAATAAATTAAATAATAAATAAATAAATTAATTAAATAATAAATTAATTAATGAATTAAATATTAAATAAATTAATAAATTAAATAATGAATAAACTAGTAAATTAAATAATAAATAAACTAATAAATCAAATAATAAATAAATCAACTAATTAAATAATAAATTAATTAATAAATTAAATAATAAATTATTTAATCATGGCACCCCAACACACCTGTACGTCTTGCTCAGAAACTTTCGGCCCCACAATTTTCGCGAACAGAGACGTCCATTTCTGTAGATTCTGCCAGCTACGTGAGGAGATGTCAACCGACTTGAAGGCAGCACACCACAAGATTGAGGCCTTGAGCAAGAAGTTGGAAACGCTGCAAGAATTCACCACACTCAACGTAGGAGTGACACCAACACCGACCGTACCAGTTGACACAGCCCCTGTACTTACTGCCTCTACACCCTCACCTTCACCGGCACTACCAACCACACCGTTACCTTCATTGACAACACCAACGACTTCCACTTCTCCACGGGAGGAGTTCAGCATCGTCAGGAACAACACACGACCCAGGAAGAACATCATACCCATCACTACATGTCAAAACCGATTTAAGTTCCTGGCACAAGACGACGACGAAGACGACACCGAGGTCAGGCTGGTTGGTGACCCCATGGTCAGGGGTCAACTCACCGAGTTTTGTGGACGAGCACCCAAGTCAAGGAAGCGTTTTTGCATCCCGGGTGGCGGCCTAGACGACGTGACTGACACAGTGGATGAAGTGACAAGCCAGGCCCCAAACAACACCACGTACGTCATCCACGCCGGAACCAATGACGTGATGAACACCAGATCAGAAGACCTCCTCAACAAGTACCGACAGATGATTGCGAAATTCAAGGAAAAAACTAATAACATTATACTTTCTGGAATCATCCCCCGCAGACAAGCCGACACTCGTTTTTACAACACCGCTACCAGCATCAACCAACGACTTGCCAGCATCTGCAACGAGGAGAACATCGCTTTCATCAACACCTTGGACAAGTTTTATTTCGAAGACTCGTTATTCTCAGATGATGGTGTCCATCTGAACCAGGTAGGAGCAGCCCGTCTTGGACGTTTGCTTAACGACGCGGTCATCAACCATCGTACAAAAAATGGGACAGCCCAGGCACAACAAAGTCAGGTAACGTAAAACTAACAAACAGAAAAACAAGGGCAAACGTGCAATCACCTAACCGAAATAGCCTAAAGGTTTTTTATGTTAACGCTCGCAGCATCCATAATAAATTCGCAGATCTAGAGGAAATAACACTCACAGAAAATTATGATATAATCGGCATAACAGAATCGTGGCTAAATACCGAAAGCAGAGACTTCCTAGCAGAGTAAAAATTTCCCGGTTAAACAATATTTGAAAAAGGTCGTACAAATAAAAGGGGAGGCGGAGTACTATTATATATTAAAGACGAACTCAAACCAATCCTATTATCAAAGACGCATATCGATAACGTAGATACATTATATATACTCGTTAGAAATAAATGTGGGATGAAACTTTTGTTTGCTTTATTATACAGACCCCCAGCTCAACCAGTACAAACCGACCGTGATATCTATGAGCAAATTAGCGAGATGAGTAATACGCAAGAGGCTGTAATTTTCGGCGATTTTAATTTACCAGTAACAAAATGGGGAGAACCATTATCAGCTCACTATGGACACGACCTTTATACTAACTTACAATTTGTTAATAGCCCAACCCGTGGAAATAACGTTCTTGATGTAGTATTTGCAACAAAAGAAGACTTGATAGAGAATATCAATGTGGGTGATGAGTTTACCAATAGCGACCACCGCATAATCACTTTCAGTATAAATTTCAATAAAAGTGAAATAAACCACAGCTACGAAATAATCCCTGACTTTAGAAAAGCTAACTTTCACCTTCTCAGGGCGATACTAAAAGATACCGATTGGAAATGTCTGCGAGATACTATTGATATTAATTCACAATGGAACTTTTTTACTAATGCGTACACAAAAGCGGTCAGGGATAGCATACCGTTAAAAAATCGACGTTCAGCACAAAACTTAAAACCCAAGTGGTGGAGTAAAAATATAGTCGACTGTTTACGAGCCAAAAAGGACGCCCATAATAGAGTAAAAATCACAGCCAATAATGACGACCATGCCAAGTTTATAGACTTACGTAGAAAAGCCAAAAAGTTAATCAAACAGAGTAAAAAGACAATTGAAAAACACGTTGCAAATCAGAGTAAGACAAACCCGAAAGAATTCTACAGTTATATTCGACAAAAGAAAGTACTTACGTCAACTATCGGACCAATTCTTGATGAAAATGGGGACTTTACGACAGATGAAGAGCGAATGAGTAGTATCCTAAATACTTTCTTTGCATCAGTCTTTACTACAGAAAACCCGAACGATATACCAGCTGAAACAACAGTCCATAACGAAAACACCGAGGTATTAAGTAATATCAGCATAACAGAAAATGACGTGATCAAATGTATTGATAAATTAAATGTAAATAAGTCACCTGGGCCTGACACAATCTCCCCTCGCGTAATAAAGGAAGCAAAAAACGAAATAGTAAGACCTCTGACTCTGCTATTTAATTATTCTTTACACACTGGAACAATACCTGATGAATGGAAGCTCGCTAACGTAACACCAATATTGAAAAAAGGCAGCAAATCTTTACCTAGTAACTATCGCCCTATCAGCCTAACCTCAGTAATATGCAAAATGCTAGAGACAATCATACGAGATAAACTTACAAATCACTTAGAGGAAAACAATTTACTCAGAGACACTCAACACGGTTTTCGTAACAAACGCTCTTGCCTAACGAACCTACTAGACTTTTTAAACGACATTTTCAATGAATATGATAAGAGTAAAGCAGTAGACATAATTTATCTAGATTTCCAAAAAGCCTTTGACAAAGTTCCCCATAAACGTTTAATAACTAAATTAAAATCTCACAGAATCCAAGGTGATACCGTAAGATGGATAGAAAACTGGCTAAGAAACCGTAAACAACGCGTGGTAATAAATGGAAAATCATCTAATTGGACTGGTGTTACGAGCGGGGTACCGCAAAGGTCAGTTTTAGGCCCAATCCTATTCCTAGTTTACATAAACGACATAGATGAAGGTCTCTCATGCATAATATCGAAGTTTGCCGATGACACTAAAATTGCAAATACGGTAGTCACTAATGCACAAACTAAAGAAATGCAAGATAATCTCGACAAATTGTCGAAATGGGCGAAAACTTGGCAAATGTCCTTCAATGCAGAAAAATGCAAAGTACTCCACATCGGTCATCATAACGTAACTGCAAACTACTCATTAAATGGTAATCAACTTAAAAGCGTGGACCAAGAGACAGACTTAGGGGTAACAATATCAAGTAACCTAAAACCCAGTCAGCAATGTACGGAAGTAATAAAGAAAGCAAATAAAACTATCGGCTTTATTGGCAGAGCATTCGAGTATAAGTCCAAAGACACAATCCTCACTTTGTACAATTCCTTGGTCCGTCCCCTTATGGAATATTGTGTCCAAGCCTGGTGCCCGTACTACCAGAAAGATATAGCAAAATTGGAACGAGTCCAACGCAGAGTTACTAAAATGATACCATGTCTACGAAACAAAACGTATGAAGAGCGGCTAAATGAATTAAAACTATTTCCACTAGCACAACGTAGATTGAGAGGCGACTTAATCCAGGTATTCAAAATAATCAAAGGCATAGACAATATGGACTGCAACAAATATTTCAATATCGATCAATCAAACTACACGAGAGGTAACGGCTGCAAAATCATAGGTAAATCTTTTAATTCACACGAATCCAAGAATTTCTTTTTTAACCGAGTCGTCAACTTATGGAATGGGCTTCCCCGTAACGTAATAGACTGTAATACCGTAGACAGCTTCAAACGCCGCTTAGATAAACACCTTGCGTCTAATCCCCGACTTTCGATGTTTACTAATGAATAATTTTTTGCCCATTACAGGTGGCAAGTTAGCCAAATTTCAACTACTTTCTATCTTTCCTATAAAATTTCCTTGTGGAGTTTTCTCTACCAACTCCACAAGGTTCTGACTCCTAACTTTATTTCCAGTACGGCCCAGGCCGGAGGGATTGGAGGGTGGGGAGAGAGCCTTCTACTTTGCTATCCTTATCTACGACTATCACTGGGGAGAAATTCATTCTCTACCAGTAGCCTTCTAATCAGATCACCCCGTGTGGACCGTAAGGTCTGTTGTGGTCTGTGATTCTATGTAACTCTATGTAACTCTCTCTCTCTCTCTCTCTCTCTCTCTCTCTCTCTCTCTCTCTCTCTCTCTCTCTCTCTCTCTCTCTCTCTCTCTCTCTCTGTATACTCCTATTTAATCGTTTGTTAACCTGCCTAATTGTCTCTCCATTATCTCTGCACCTTCCGGCATCTCTCTCTCTCTCCTAGTATACTCACACCTGACGGTAAGCTGTAGGGCGTTAGATGTACTGGTGCCCTGGAAGTTTGCAGCCGAGCAGGTGTATTGTCCGGAGTAGGTTTGGGTTACTTTCTGCATTGCGAGGAGTTGATTACTTTGGATAATGCCGGCAGAGATGTTCTGTCGTATCTCTTCTCCCTGTCACACACACACACACACACACATTAGTTGGGGGTAGGAGAGCTGGAAAACTAGGCAGAGGTAAAGTCATGGTCTAATGTACTACAACACCTTCCAATGAGATGGCTTCGAAAAATGATCCGAAACTATAGCTGGTGGTGTTTGCAATTTTGGTTCATAAAATTAACTCAAATAGCTCGCTTTTATTCACCAGGTTGCAGTATTAGACCATGACTTTACAACACAGTATAGATATGAGGAGGAGTCTTAACCCTTAATTCGTACGTGTAGTAACATTTCGACAGTAGCAACAAGTCTGGAGCACCGCGGGTGTAGCATTCATTCGACAAGACAGGTCTTAAATTTGGAAGCATATTATAGTTTCGACCTGATATCACTACTGGTGGCAGCCAAGAGGCTTCCATAGCCATCTCAGCCACCACCAGTCAGTCCTGCTTGAAGTGTGAGGGTAGAAGGAGGATATATTGTCATTGCTCCTCTGTTCCTGTAATTACCAAACATGTATGTAAAAACAACAGTGACATTATAATTCATATTGTTGTGTTGAAAATGTGATTCTGACATGTTTCATAATGTAATTAGAGTGTAAAAACTTATTTAGATATGTAAATATTATATAAATGTGAATTATGTCATTGTGAAGTGGCTACCCATCCTACAGATGTCATTTTAGTCTTCACAAGTACATCAGGAGACAGCTAAAGGTATGTACTTCAATATCCTGTATAATTTATTTATGTAGTGTGAGTTGTTTACAATCTATTAGCCGTCAAATATGTTGTGTACAGTCTCCTCCACTCCCACTTTCACCAGTTCAGCGTTGCCAACGTGTGAACTACCAGTTCCGACTCTTGCATCCGAAACATCTGCCAGTAAGAGTAAGGGTTGATGGCAGGTATTTCGGATGCGAGATTCGGAACTGGTAGCTCACACGATGCCGGGTGTATACGATGGCAAGGCTGAACTGGTGAAAGCGGGAGTGGAGGAGACTGTACATACATAGTGACCGTGAGTGTGGAGAGAGGCCTGGAAGACACGAGTTGCAGCTATAGATAATGCCAGTGGCTAGGTATAGTTAGGGACAATGCTTCGTGATTACTTCTTCAGGTTAGTAAAACTAAATGGGATTATGGATGAAAATAATGTTTCTCCACTGGCATTAATCAGTTATGTGCAACAACAGTGAAATATTTCTGAAAATCTAGTGAACCTTTATTATGAGACACCAAGCTGACACATATTCAAGAGTTGGTTAACAATATAAGAAAATGATATATAGATTAAGCTAGTTAAGGAGGTGGTGGGAATAGGGGGACAAGCTAGGGGGGGTGCAGGAGTAGGGGGACAGGCTTGAGGAGGTTTCGGGGGGTGCGGGAATAGGGGAACAGGCTTGCTGCCCACCCCAAGCTGCCTCCCCCTATTCCTGCACCCCCGCAGTCCCTCCCAAGCCTGTCCCTTACTCCCACACTCCCTCAGTCCCTCCCAAGCCTGTCCCCTACTCCCACACTCCCTCAGTCCCTCCCAAGCATGTCCCCTACTCCCACACTCCCTCAGTCCCTCCCAAGCCTGTCCCCTACTCCCACACTCCCTCAGTCCCTCCCAAGCATGTCCCCTACTCCCACACTCCCTCAGTCCCTCCCAAGCCTGTCCCCTACTCCCACACTCTCTTGATTAATGATGAAATGTGATCGAGATTGAAAAGGCCTGGAAGCAAACTCACATTATGAAACCAGTGGACTTTGTAGATTGGAGGGTTCGCCTGGATGCCACACTCCATATAAACATCGTCTCCCTCTTTGATGTCGTGAAGGTTGACGTTTTTACCAGGAGCCAGGGAGATCCGTGGAAGGTCTGGAGGAGAAAAGTGAGTGTGAGAAACTACCATAGTTGTAGTGGTCGTATAAACACTAAACATTACAATTGAACAAGTAGAAAGTGCAAGAAAAATATGAGTGTTTATGACAAAATCTTTCATTTCTAGGTAATAAATCTTGGTTTTCTTATCAATGAATCAATTAAGACTCCACAGCCAATGTATGTAAAGTGCAACGTAACTAAATGAAATTTTTGAGTGGTGTATGGGGTATGAAAACTGGGCATATCTCGAAAACGAAGCCATTTCCGAGAGAAACACCATTGAAGAAAATAGTCTTAGAATGGTCCTAATCAGTGATATACGTTTTACTGAACCCAGGTTTAGTGTAAAAATACCATATATATTTTAGAGAGAGAGAGAGAGAGAGAGAGAGAGAGAGAGAGAGAGAGAGAGAGAGAGAGAGATGAAAAACTAAACACTCGAATTCTAAATGGCAAATTGGACGAATAATTTTTCCAACTTACAGTAAACAATGAGCTTAGTAGCATCTTCCAACACGGCTTTTGGCAGCAGTGGATTTTGGGCTCGACAGGAAATGTAAGTGTCGTGGTCAGCGAGTGTAGGAGTGAAGAAAAGTGTTGATCTGCTGACCTTCCCTTCTTGTGACACCTGTAGTAGAGTTACATAGAGTTACATAGAATCACAGACCACAACAGACCTTGCGGTCCACACGGGGTGATCTGATTAGAAGGGTACTGGTAGAGAATGAATTTCTCCCCAGTGATAGTCGTAGATAAGGATAGCAAAGTAGAAGGCTCTCTCCCCACCCTCCACTCCCTCCGGCCTGTGCCGTACAGGAAATAAAGTTAGGAGTCAGAACCTTGTGGGGTTGGCAGAAAATACTCCACAAGGAAATTTATAGGAAAGATAGAAAGTAGTTGAAATTTGGCTAACTTGCCACCTGTAATGGGCAAAAAATATTCATTAGTAAACATCGAAAATCGGGGATTAGATGCAAGGTGTTTATCTAGGCGACGTTTGAAGTTATCTACTGTGTTACATTATATTACGTTACGGGGGAGCCCATTCCATAAGTTGACGACTCGGTTAAAAAAGAAATTCTTGGATTCGTGTGAATTAAAAGATTTACCTATGGTTTTGCAGCCGTTACCTCTCGTATAGTTTGATTGATCGATATTGAAATATTTGTTGCAGTCCATATTGTCTATGCCTTTGATTATTTTGAATACCTGGATTAAGTCGCCTCTCAATCTACGTTGTGCTAATGGGAATAGATTCAATTCATTTAGTCGCTCCTCATAGGTTTTGTTTCTTAGAATTGGTATCATTTTAGTAACTCTACGTTGGACTCGTTCCAATTTTACTATATCTTTCTGGTAGTACAGGCACCAGGCTTGGACACAATATTCTATAAGGGGACGGACCAAGGAATTATACAAAGTGAGGATTGTATCTTTAGACTTATACTCGAATGCTCTGCCAATAAAGCCGATAGTTTTATTTGCTTTCTTAATTACATTCGTACACTGCTGACTGGGTTTTAGGTTACTTGATATTGTGACCCCTAAGTCTGTCTCTTGGTCCACGCTTTTAAGTTGATTACCATTTAACGAGTAGTTTGCTGTTACGTTACGATGTCCGATGTGGATTACTTTACATTTATCTGCATTAAAGGACATTTGCCAAGTTTTCGCCCAATTCGACAATTTATCGAGATTATCTTGCATTTCTTTAGTTTGTGCATTAGTGAGTACTGTATTTGCAATTTTAGTATCGTCGGCAAACTTCGATATTATGCATGAGAGACCTTCATCTATATCGTTTATGTAAAAGAGAGAGAGAGAGAGAGAGAGAGAGAGAGAGAGAGAGAGAGAGAGAGAGAGAGAGAGAGAGAGAGAGAATAAAATACAGCTAACAATGAATGCTTATATAATTCTCTTAATGGATATAACTGTAGTTTATACACATCATCACCATTACTACCATTATTATCACTGCTATCATCATCATCATCATCATTATTACCATCATCAACAGACAGTACTATCATCACCATTATTATCACTGCTATCATCATCATCATCATCATCATCATCTTCATTATTACCATCATCAACAGACAGTACTACCATCACCATTATTATCACCATCAGCACCATTTAACACCACCAACATCACCATCTACACTATACCACTAAGTTTAGGTAGATTTAAGTAGATCAAAAACTTAAACTTAAACTTAAAATAATGCAGATGCCACTGTCTTAATTAATAGCGGACACAAGTGAGAAGCTGCAAATTATGTTGGATAGAGTGAAGGAGGAGAGTGAAAACAGAAGACTGACAATTAATGCAAGAAAAAACAAAATCCATAGTAATGACAAAAAATATACCTGAACCACGAGTAAGTTTTTTTTTTATATACCTCAACCTGCGATGTGGACACCGATTGGTAGAACAGGTGGAGAGCTTCAATTATCTGGGAAGTGTGGTGACCGGGGATGTGAGGTGTGATGCAGAGATTAAAAGAAGAATAGGAATAGCCAAAGATGCATTTGGTTATATGAAGAGCTTGCTGACAAACCGGAAGACATCGATACGAACAAGAAAAAGTCTGATAAAAACGTATGTGTGGTCAACTCTGCTATACGGTGTGAAAAGCTGGAATATATCATCAGTAATGGTGAAAAGACTGGAGGTTATGGAGATGTACAGTCGTGGTCAAATATAATCATCCATATAGGGGTAACTCACGTAAGATTTTGACAGCTTCCCTCTGTTCCTTAGCTGATAAACTTTCCAATAAATAGGTTAATTACCGTCGTTTAATTTACTACATGCAGCTACACACTACTTAAAACAATAATATTATATGTGAACATGAAAACATTAAACGGCAAATTGTTAAAGTTACCCATATGTGGATGATTATTATTGACCACGACTGTAGGTGTGAAGGAGAATAATGAAAATACCATGGACTGCCAGAAGAACAAATGAAGATGTCTTAGAAATGGTGGGAGAGAGACGACAGTTAATGGGAGCAGTGAGAGGAAGACAGCTGAAGTTTTTCGGTCATGTAATGAGGAGAGAAGGCTTGGAGAATCTGATGATGACTGGAATGGTGGAGGGAGGTAGAGGTAGGGGAAGGCCAAGAGTGAAGTATATGGACGGACTCGTGAAGATAGTAAAGTCATGGTCTAATGTACTGCAACCTGGTGAAAAAAAGCGAGCTATTTTAGTTAATTTTATGAACCAAAATTGCACACACCAACAGCTATAGTTTCGGATCATTTTTCGAAGCCATCTCATTGGAAGGTGTTGCAGTACATTAGACCATCACTTTACCAGGAGCGATGACACGTGGACAGTTCATCAGAGCCACACGAAACCGAAGAGAGTGGAGTGAGATCTAGGGTTGCCGACGCCCAGGAGGATATGGCACAGCGTTGAGTTGAGATGAATGTAATTATTTGTCTGCGTGCTTGTTAAGTCATGGTCTAATGTACTGCAACACCTTCCAATGAGATGGCTTTGAAAAATGATCCGAAACTATAGCTGTTGGTGTGTGCAATTTTGGTTCATAAAATTAACTCAAATAGCTCGCTTTTATTCACCAGGTTGCAGTACATTAGACCATCACTTTACTTCATTCTGCTATGTTTTCAAGATGTGTGTGTGTGTGTGTGTGTGTGTAGTAATTTGATTCTCATGGGTTCTGTCTACTTATACGTATAGTTGCATGCCTCTTGATTGACGCTACGGCGCAATTAATAATAATAATAAAACCCACTACCAACACCGCTCTTCCACCTCTACCACTCCACATTACAATTACATCACCAATACAGTATCACCAGCAAAATAAACCTTTACATTCCATTCTGCCAGCAACCGGGACTCTGACCCGTAGTTTAAAAAAAATTGAGGGCCCTTACTGGAGCTCTATGAATTCTCCAAACTACTTCGGGCAACAGATTCCCAAATAGAAATACTTAAGGATTCTGTGGCCTGGAGTAGTTTGGAGAATTCATAGAGCTCCAGTAAGGGCCCTCAAATATTTTAAAACTACGGGCCAAAATAAACCTTCACTCACCTGACTACGTGTGTCTGTCATAAGCATTCCATTTTTCCACCAGGTGATAGTTGCAGTTGGCCTGGATCCTGTACTCTCACACACCAACTCGTACTGCTCCCCTTCTGAATACGGTCTCTCCATACCTCCACGAATCATGACATCTGAGGGAGGAACTGGAGCCAAGGAGGAAAGACGTGGAGATTAAAATTATGGCTTAATTTTTTTTTTGTATGTTGAGAAAGGTAGGTTAGAAATAATCTCTCTCTCTCTCTCTCTTTCTCTCTCTCTCTCTCTCTCTCTCTCTCTCTCTCTCTCTCTCTCTCTCTCTCTCTTTCATTTTTGTTATATAATGCCTAGGTGCTTGTACTGAACCTCTCTCTCTCTCTCTCTCTCTCTCTCTCTCTCTCTCTCTCTCCACTTACAGCTCATATCGACGGTGACTGTAGCGGCGAGTGGCAGAGAGAGATTACTATTTGACGCTTTGCAGGTCAAGACTCGATATAGATCATCTCGTGTGAGGGAGGGGAGGGTTAGAGTGTTAGTTACTGCTTCTTCCCCTGCTATTTTCTTACTCTCCTCTGATAGGTCGTCTAGTAAGGTGTTCTCACTCCACCACGCCACACTTGGTTCGGGATTACCTGAAGAGATATAGATAGAAAGATGAGATTACAATGTGAAAGGAAAACTATTTTGAAAGGAAACTATATTTGATGAAAAGAAATCTAGAACCCATAAAGCTAAGATATCTCCAGACACATCAAGCATATACAGTTGGCTCCACTCCCGCGTTTCTCCCCTGTCGTTACCAATGTTGGGCCAGTCAGAAATTCGAATCCCGATCCACAAGTTAAAATATTCGAAACATTCATATCCTTAGAGTGAAAGATATGAATGTTTCGAATATTTTAACTTGTAAATCAGGATTAGAATTTCTGACTGGCCCAACATTGGCAACGACAGGGGAGAAACGCGGGAGTGGAGCCAACTGTACATTGAATGCACAGTATCACAACACACTAAATATACCTGATAATAAATGCTAACACGATATTATGTACTCGTGTAGCCAACTTCCAAGATACACAAGTCACTGCTTCAGGGATTTTATTATACACGGTGTCCATAGATAATGTGAACAACAAACAGTATACATATTCACACAATACAATCTGTTTATATAGTTAATGGACACACTCTTTATATTCCCAACGAGCGTTTCTTTGCTCCATGGAGACCCACGCCCGTAGTTTTAAAACATTTGAGGGTCCTTACACGAGATCTATGAATTCTCCAAACTACTCCAGGCAACAGATTCCCTATTCGAAACACTGAATCGTTTTGTGGCCTGGATTATTTGTAGGGTTCATAGAGCTCCAGTAAGGGCCCTCAATATTTTTAAAACTACGGGTGTCATTTATAATTAAGACATAAGACGGCTCTATTTCTGGCTTTGTATGTTAACTCTTTGAGGGAGCAGACAGGTAAAGTGTATATATATATATATATATATATATATATATATATATATATATATATATATATATATATATATATATATATATATATATATATATATATATATATATA